>JAFVLL020023985.1:0-24771 GCA_021397915.2 Tor tambroides
ATTAAAAATATTAAAGTCTATATATATATATATATATATATATAAGCAAAAATGCATTAAAAATATTAAATATTTAAGAATTTGTAATAAATAATATGTCTATTATATATATATATATATATATATATTCAATATTATTATATGAATAATATATTGTGTTGTTCCAAATTACAAAATTTCATCATAAAATCATATATACATAGATATACACATACAATTTAAAAATATTTATATTTTAAGATTTAATTAAAATGTAAAAATGTGAAATTTAATGTGTGCGTACACTAAGATCAAAATTTGATAAAATAAGAAATAACTTTAAAAACATCACAATATGCATTCAAAATTACCTAAAAGCATTTGAAAAAAAATTAAACTATGCACAACGATCATTGCAGCATTGCTAATCAGACAGTCATCTGCTTATGCTGATAATCTCAAAATAGCCAAATATTGACAGATTGGTGTATAACTAGATTAAATGTGTCATAGTGAGTTAAAAAACGCTTATTTTAAACCTCAAGAGGAAAAATTATCTTCTGCCACAAATTAAACAAACTTTATGCCAAACAGCCAGCGCTCTTTCTGCCTAACTATGGCTTCCATCCATCAACACTAATGCAGGGGTGGAAAATGGAAGAGTGGAGGAACTTTTACACTGGATTAGAGGAACGAACAACCGTAGCATTGATTGTTCTGGGGTCTTTTAGCCAAAATGACACTGAAATCCCACAGATATCTCTTGGTAGTCGGTGAATGGGGACGATGGGCTACAAAAATACCAGCAGCATTCAGACTGGGCGAGCACTGCCCTGCAATCAGGTGCACTTTTCTGCCTGTAAAAAAAAAAAAAAAAAAAAAAAATCAGTGGTGAACTTAAATGGCTTTCAGGAGGGCATGTTTTAAGATGTGTACTCTTCTCCCTAGGCGGGGATGTCCTCGCGGCGCACTTGAGTGTTTGAAATGCAGAGTGCTTGCTCAGCCTGCCGAGAGCTGACCCCGCGACAACATCAAACGCCTCAAATGAGGGTAATTGGAATTTAGATAAATATTACCTTCCCCCCTCCGTCTCTCCGTCGCTCAAATGATGCCGGGGTAGCGGCGCCTGCCTATCCATCTATTAATTAACCTGCCGGAGTCACAGCCCGTGCTCTGCGACAAGCGACCAGAAAACTGACGGGTTTGATCATAGCCCAATTTTTCCCTCATCGATCACAAAGGGGGTAAAGAGAATGAGGAAATTACTACAGCAGGAGAAAGTGGAAGAGGGGGTCATTTTTTTGCTCATTTGGGTGCTTGTTTTTTATCGATTTGAAGTCCTTGTGAGGGCCCGCGCTTCAAGGACTGGGTGAATGAAGCTCTTAAGTGGAGCGGGATTTATTTCCCATCTCTCTCACTCTTCCAGAGTACTGTACAAAAAGATGTTCTTTTTTGTTCGCTGGATTCATCTTCAAACAACTAGACAGGACAAGACACAACTAGAGCCTCTAATTCTTTATAATTCATTCAACAATAATCAGCTATTATGGTTACATTTTCATGGACCACAACAGATTTGGTTATTAGTATTAACAAAAACCTTAAATGGTAAAATTTGAAATATATAAAATATATTATAGAAATGCGATGTGGCTTGATAAACGTTTTATTGCCAGTATAAAGGCTGATAATGAATAAAAACAGAAGAATAATGATAAAAGAATAATAAGGATTATGTCTCATACCTGGCGGAGATGTGAAAAGTTCTGTTTCCTTAAACTAGTTTGTCATGCATTTCTTTATTTCAATACATTTACAGGTAAATCCTAGTATTTTAAATTTGCAATTAATCGTGATTAATCACAGTCTGTTTGATTTTTTTACATAAATATTGTGTTACACTGAATGACAATGTAACATTATTTCAACCAAATTTTGACATTTTATTCTCTATGGACATAAAATCATTTTTGTAAATTTCTTTTGATGCGGACATCTTTACGTCTTTGACCCATATACATTTTATATACATACATTTTATATATATATTATATATATATATATATATATATATATATATATATATATATATGACCCTGGACCACAAGACCAGTCTTAAGTCGCTGGGGTATATTTGTAGCAATAGCCAAAAATACATTGTATGGGTCTAAAAAAACTTGACACACTCTATCATTCAGCCATCCGTTTTGCCACTAATGCACCTTTTCACACTCATCATTGTGATCTGTATAAACGGGTGGGCTGGCCCTCCCTTCATACCCGGCGGCTCCATCACTGGTTTCTCTTCATATATAAGACAATCCTGGGTAAGACACCTCTCTACTTGTCATCTCTTCTTCATGCTGCTCATAACGTCTATCATACAAGATCAAGTAATTTGATTAAATTTAGTACCCCCCCTACTTCTACTATCTTTGGACGTAATGCCTTCCGTTTTGCAGCAGTACATGACTGGAATATACTACAAAACACACTGAAACTTACATCTCTGATTCCAATTTCCACTTTTAAGCAAAATCTCCGTAATTACATAGTTGACTCTTGTTCTTGCTGACAATTATGTACCGTATTTATACACACATATTTAAGCACTTTTTCTTTTTCTTTTTTGCTGTTTATCTTTTTAATTTAATTGCCTATTTTATGTGTGTTATGTGTTTGACTATGTACAGTTGTATAGTATGTTCTTATTGATTTTTGTAGCCTCTTGGTCAGGTCATGTTTGTAAATGAGAAGTTGTTCTCAAACAGTTTACCTGGATAAATAAAGGTTAAAAAAAAAAAAAAAAAAAAAATTATTGATTTTTCTTTTATGCCAAAAATCATTAGGACATTAAGTAAATTTCCTACCGTAAATAAATCAAAACTTAATTTTTGATTAGTAATATGCATTGCTAAGAACTTCATTTGGACAACTTTAAAGGCGATTTTCTCAGTATTTTGATTTTTATGCATCCTCAGATTCCAGATTTTCAAATAGCTGTATCTCGACCAAATATTGTCCGATCCTAACAAACCATACATCAATGGAAAGCTTATTTATTCAGCTTTCAGATGATGTATAAATCTTAATTTTGAAAAACTGACACTTATGACTGGTTTTGTGGTCCATGGTCACACACACACACACACACATACATATATACACATACATATAAAACATTTTGAGATGTCACAGTTTGATGTCACAAAGTGTTGCACAAATAAAATCCAAAAATCATATAAAAAAAATAAACAAACAAAAGCAGATCTAAACAGACAAGTCTTCAGCATGCTTTTAAAAATGTCCACAGATCTTAAGTCCATGGGAATACTGTTCCAAAGTCTAGGAAATACAGCCTTAAAAGCACAAAATAATACATAAAAAAGATCAAACAGAATTTTTGAGATTCCATAATCTTTACCATCCACTCTGCAGTGCACAGCTTTCAGCCTCTGCAGAGTATTAGCTTTAAATTCGAAAACGTCATTGAACAGAGGGGAAAAAAAGCTAAAAACAAAAATACAACAAGTTACGTGTGTATGAATGAATGAGACACGGAGAGGGTGTGAGAGACATGCTGTTGGCTAACACCACTGACATACGGGGAGGAGGGGCGGCCCACCAGAGCTTCATTTATCACTCACATCAAAGAGTGAGAAGAGAGAAGAAACAGTGAGAGAAAAGAGTGAAAGACACAGTGGAGTGATAGATCGCGGGATAAAATTGGATTTTGTAAAACAGAAGAGGACGGTCTGAAAACTCAATCACATTGTAATGACAACATACAACGATGTGACAATCCCAAATACAGACCGAACAATATTTCAGTGTAGATACTGAAAGACAGCCACACAGAAATGATACGACACAGATGCGCTCGACAATCAACAAAAATAACTAACTCGCAAATAAATAAGCACGCTGGAAACTCCCATGTATTGCACATAACATCAGCTTGTTGATAATGGCACGAGCTGTTAACATGTGGTCTTATTTAAAAAATGGTTTTAATTTAATCCACAGCAAGGTTTATGTTTTTATTGGCTCGGGCGAATGATTCATAGCACAAAGTCATGTTATTTTACTGAGCAAAAGTACCAGACATCCCAGTTTTATGTTACATTGTTTTCTTTTGAACATGGAATATTATAATAGTAACACAGCAAGAATCCAAAGACACGACAGCAGAAGATAAACCAAAGTCCCTTTAAGACAAGTCATGTCACTCGGCGGCCATCTTTGAAACGCCTCTCGGGCATCCAAGTGCAGCTCCTATCACTTTGAATGTGGAATCATCAAATTCTCCAAAACTGTTCGCAAAGCTTATGATTAAATTTCATATTTGAAATCACCAATGAAATCTGACAACAACTATCATAAGTGTTATTTTGCTCAAATAGCGTTAAAAAAAGTCCCAGGCGCACGTCTCAGAGCGTTGACTGTTTCTATAGCAACCGGGACTTCTAACGGCAGGTGCAGTGACGCACTGACTTTACCGATTAGCGATTGGCTCTTTTGCTCAGAAGGCGGGGCTTCGTTCGATAGAGCGGCCATATTGAGCGTTGCATTTTTCCCCATTCAAAAACTATACGAGTGACATGGCTTGGGTATTCTATAGTCTTTGGATAAACTCCTGATCTGTTCAAATACTGCACCTCTGAGACACATTTAAACCAGAATTTACATTACAGTTAATAGCAAACATCGTTTCACCTGCACTTACAGAAAATAAAACCATGATTAAACAAAAGCAGAAAACACATCTACCGCATTGATTTTCAAATTTAATGCACTTTACTATATTCTACACCTACACTGTCTAAATTGTAATTGTTTTTTGTTTTGTTTGTTTTGCTTTATATACACCATACAAATGTCACATTAATAATAATAATAATAATAATAATAATAATGTGTTTGTTATAATAGTAATTTGTTTTGTTTTGCTTTATATACACAATAAAAACGTCACATTAAAAATAATAATAATAATAATAATAATAATAATAATAATAATAATAATAACAACAACAACAACAACAAATTTATTGTTTTCATAAATTAATCAAAATATATCACTTTAAAAAAATCAAAAGTTAATTATAAAACAAAAAAATATTTCTATATTTATTTAATAAATATAATTAATCAATAAAATGCATTTATAAAACAATAAAAAGCAATTCCACTCTCTTGAAATCCAATGCACTTTACTATAATAATAATAATAATAATAATAATAAGCTATTGTTTTCATAATAAATTAATCAATATATAATTAAAAAAACAATAACAGTTAATTATAAAACAACAAAATAACAATAAAATACAATATTTCGTCTTCTATTATTACTTTAAAAAAATACTATCAAATACATTGACAATAATAACAATTGTACATGCATTTGATATTTAATATTGTCTTTATAATAAATTAATGATATTAATACACATAAAACAACAAGTATAATTATTATTATTATTACTGTTATTAAAAACATAAAATAATATTTTTAACAATATGTAAACAAAAAAAACAAACATCCAGATAAATAAATAAATTAATTAATTAATTAATTAATAAATAAAGTTTAGCTAAATTCCTAGCATCAGCAAATGGAATTACAACAATAATAGCATTAAACATACACAGTTATGAATAGGGACTGACACTTTCAAAGTTCATATACAGTATAAGGCAAAAGATCATAAAAGTAGTCCATACAACTCGTGCACTATTACATTAGTGAGGAACAGACCAACATTTTTGCTTCTAATCACGTGTACAACTGCTTCATTATGTCCCCGTTAACCTCAAAAAACGGATCTGTTCGATGCATGAATGAATCACTGATTTGCTGACGATTCAATAATGAATCAGGCATACCTATGGTGCTTTTGTATCCTTAAGGCATTCAAAATGTCTCCTCTTGTGTTCAATGGAAGAAAGAAAGTCTATCCATTTTTTGGGTGCACTATTCCTTCAAATAAATAACACATATTACACCTTCAACCAAACGCCACTTCCACTGGATATTGCTGCTCCCAGGGAACTGTCACGGCTCTCCACACGCCAAAGTTAATGGGGATTACAGAGGTAAATGAGACCTATTTTGCCCTCCCGTGTCAAGAGAGGAATGATGGGATATTTCTTTTACATTACATCTGCCCCATCTTCAACCACTTCGGGTTCACTCCAGCCTTTAAAAATGTCTCCGATTCCACATCAAGCCAGATCTATTTTACATGAGCACCCCAGTAATGAAAAATGCCCTCCGCTGTCTCAGAAAATGAGGTCAAAATCCTCAAGCTGCAAATTCATCCTCTTAGGAGAGCGAAGGAGACAAAAGCGTCGCACCCCAGGAACCGAACAAAGGGTCTGTAATTCAATTAGAGTTCTTATCCAGTTTCACCAGATCTGGTTGTTTGCGGAGACGGGCCTCGTTGACGGAGTTTACGCCATCAACACCTGCTTTGTCTCACTCTATCCTAACAAATACGAGCAACTAAACCATCAACACCCTCTTCCTCTGCGGCTGCGAGCACTTTCTACCGCATTCCGTGACCTCTGACCTTTGAACTCCAGTGTCACGAAGGTCTGTTGGGTGTCAGCGCACGGCTTGGTTTTAAAGGTCACATGATCCACAGCACTTAATGCTTTCAGAAATGCACACAGAGAGGCATTATGGGTAAGGAATGCTGTGGTGTGGGAAACTAAGTCTTGTGCGGTATGACTACACGTCCTCTAACGCCCTTCACCCTCCACCAGCACCTAGTTTCACTCAAACAGCAATTACTCAGATTCAGTCATGTATACCAGCCGCTGTATAATGCCCAAATTACAAGCTCACCGTCGCTGGAATGTTTTTATCAGGAACAACCTTTCAATTACCATTTAGTGTTGGTTTCGGATATCCGTACGGAGTAAATTACAGCCCACTCACCCAAAAAGACTTCACCCATATTTTGGAGAAAATGCGATAGGATCGATGCAGCATTAGGTGTTTTATTCATTTGAAACCTTTATTAAATATTAAATCTTAATTTAAGAACAAAATTGAGAACAGCAAAATAAAAGCGCACTTAATTTGAAAGCCTCCAGAGCAAAACATGAGTAAACTTTTGATGATTATTATTACTCATTTTATAAAGCATTCATATAATCTAATATATATGATATTATTATTATCATGATTATTTCATCATCATCAACAACATTACTATATATATATATATATATATATATATTATATATATATTTACTCAAAGCATATTTTTACTCTTGTTTGTCACTTAAAGTATTCATATTATTATCACTAATAGCATTATCATTATTACTATTACAATTTATGTAATTCTTTATATTTTTATTTACTTGAAGCAAATGTTTACTCTTGTTTACTTCTGCTTAAAGTATTATTATTATTATTATTATTATTATTATTATTATTAACAACAACAACAACAAAATAGCAACAATAATATTTTGTATTTACTTTACTTACTCAAAACATATTTTTGCCACTTAGTGTTGTTGTTGTTCTTTTTCTTATTTTTATTACTTTCATCATCATTGCTAATAATAATAATAATAATATTTTTACTATTATTATTATTATTATTATTATTATTATTATTATGCATTTATATTTTTTATTTAAAGCAAATGTTTACTCTAGTTTACTCCTGATTCAGGTTTTCATAAAAAAATAATGGTTAATAATAATAATAATAATAATAATAATAATTTATTAATAATATTTTTTTCTACTGAGGAATAAGCATTATATAGTCACTAAAAATATTCACTCTGCTATCTCTAAAGCTTTTTGAATATGCATCATTAAAAAAAAAAAAAAAAAAAAAAAAAAAAAAAAAAAAACTAAATTCCATTGATAAAGAATTTCTTTTTCTTAATAAAAATAATGCTACATGCTGTTTCATTGCCTGTAAGAAATACTTAATGTTTCTAAATCTCCCAAATTCACTCAATGGCGTGGTAGAAAGCTCATTTTGGACCCAGCATTCTTCTCGTTCCTATCCAATTATTCTCCCTATCTCTCCGAAAAACAGCCACCAAAACAAATGGCTGAATTAAAAACAAAAGGCAGAGGCAGCATCTGAAACGCGGTGATTTTGTAAATCCCTGCAGGTGCACAGGTGGGACGTGCTGGCAGCAGAAGCAGGGATTTGGGATTTGGGTTCAGGCATCTCATGGGCTGTCACACTGAGCAGAACGAGTGTAGACAGGAATGTTACTTCTCTCACACGCTTGTCACGGGCCAGAGACCAGTCAGGCTTCTCTGATCACGGTGGACCTGCTGCTCAGGTGCCGGATCCCAGCCAAGGGAGCGTCAGCAAACTCACCTCTCATCCTACACGAGAGAGAGAGACTCTAGGACTTGCTGTAGAGAGAGAGTGGTGAGATGCGTCATCACGTTGATCTAGAAATTAATCTAGACAATTTTGGTCACATGACCATGTATTTCCAAAGATCTGCCTGTGATTAAGATGCAAATAATAGTTAGCATTTTAATGCTAAAACCTTTATTTTTAAAGAAACTTTTGACATGTTCTTTGACATGCAAAAAGGTTTGGTAAAATTAAATAGCACACTATTATACATGACGACATGTATAAAACTCATCTAAATCTTTTGGATAAATATCATTAAATTAACTTTTTCTCCCAAAATAATAACAATGGAGTAAATTGTACAACACATTACCTTGACTAGTGACACAGAAAAATATAAAATATTAAAAATGTACAATACTACTTTTTGTTTTTACTTAAACCAAATGTTTACTCTTATTTGCTTCTACTTAATTTTTTATTTTAAATATTTATTTTAAATATGAAATATGAACATTTCAAATTAATACTATGAATGTACATTTGAAAAATACACTAATAATATAAATTTTAAAAATACTATTACAAATGTTTAAAATATAGTTTATACTAAAAACTGTTTAATAACATTTAATAACAATTGCAAATATTCTAGACATTCAACATTTTTTGGCTAGTTTAGGAACATAATGTACATAATGTAAATAATGTAATGTATTATTAAAAACATTATTATTATTATTATTATTATTATCATCATCATTATCAGCAACAATAACATTACTATGTATTCTTTATATTTTTAGATTTACTCAAAGCATATTTTTAGTCTTGTTTGCCACTTAAAATGTTCGTATTATTATTATTATTAATTTTAACATGTAAATAATGTATGTGTAAACATTATTCCTCATGTATATTGTTTTTTTTAATAAATAAATAGTAATAGCTTATAAACAAATAAATAGTTCTTTTTTTTTTAATCATTTTTCTATGGCCTTTAGATACTGCCTTTGAATTTCATTTGAAAACATTCATCCTGAAATACAATCAGGGATATTAATTTCACCCTGGACTCATTCCTCCTTGCCTAGAGGACAACTTCAGCAAAAAGTGGCACAGCTTACCCCACTCACCCCGACTGTTGGCATTCCAAGAAGAAAAAAAGATGGAAAGAAAAACAGACCAAACTTTGCCAACAACCCCTTGGAGACTCCTCGAATTCCAGCATAAGCTTATTAACCTCTCCTGCCCAGATCCAGACAGAGGCAAAGCCAACATGAAACCACACTTAATCCAACAATTAATCGCGCAGGAAATTGCGTGTTGCTTTTGCACATCCATGCAGTAACACACATACAGGAGTGAGCGTACTTTGTATGCGTCGGCACGTCGTCGGTGATGTGTTTGGAGTTGTGGGTCTGTTTACGTTAGCATAAAAAAAGTTCAGCGCAATTCAAAAAGAGTTTCCATGGCGTTAACCCCGTTTGACTTGCTGTTCTACTTTGAAATATAAAAGGCGATGTCTATTCAGGCCTGAGACTCATCCGAGAGCTACTTCATTCACAAAGGGAAGTCAATTACAGCTTTGCTTTGTCAGGGGAACAAAAAACAACAAGCAGCAAGGCGAGAAGAAATGTATGAATTTTTAAAACCAAACGCTGATGGATGACGATGCAAATCTACGGTGAAGCCTGAAACACAGGAAATTTAAAAAGGAAATTGACATTAATGCAATAGTGATTTAGTTCAGCAGAGGTATTGCCAGTCTAGCCGTTCTTGTTTGGACATGTTCAGTGGCGAGCGTCAGTGTGACTGAACTATTTTCGGCAGGTTATGAGGAAGTAATTGTTGTCCAAAATAATTATTACAAAAGGGGGTTTTTACATACAAACCTCTCTCATTTCATTTTAATTCCAAAACTGTTAAAGAAATCTGAGACACAATATGGTCCATTTTTAGCATTGTTTAATAAGTCTACTGGCTATTACTCATACCGCTAATGCGAATCATGCAGATTGTTTCAGAAAGATGATTTGATTTTTAGATTTTTAATTTTGTTAACATTAAAGTCATCAAGGGATCTGAATAACACTGAGATCACCTTGAACTCCCAAGCAACCAACATATCACAACATTCTAAAAATTCTAAACATTCTAAAAAGTCACATCATGCTGTAAACAAATAGTTCAATACATGATTGCGATATTACAGGAAGAACCCATCCTAATTTATTTCAAGATTTGGGTTCCTGTTTCTGTTGACCGTGTTCATCCGAGGGATGAGATGCCGTCTTGCACACATCATTAAGTCAACAGCGAGTCCCACTCATTACGTGTTGAAACAGTGTTTGGAATCAGGAAGGACAAACAATAATCATGTCGCCATGTTTGAGAGCAAACACAATTAATAGCTCTCTCACCATGCTGAAGTGCCCTTTGGGTTAACAAGATGCAGACGAGTGCTGTAGCGCGTTGGCTAGCTGCTTCTTACGCTCGGACAGATTTGAATAATGACGCTACAATTAATTTCAGCTGCATTAGCTTATCTATTCGAAATTTTTCATTGCTCTTCCTCATGCTTTGGCGAAAAAGCCCTTTAGCGTGAGTCATAAACAGCAGATCGATCAACGTAATGGGAGATTCCTGGCTTGATTTATCACTGGGCACGTTAAGCACATGTAAATTGGCGTTTAGGCCTCGCATCTCAAAACTAAAAACAATTATGCATTGATTAAAATACAGATTTTTCCTGTTTATTGTGCTTAGCTTGGCCTTGAAACCCAAAATGCTGACAAAAACCATTAGCGAGAGGCTGAAGCTGTCCAGGTGGCTGTCTTCTCTCTGTAGGCTCAAGACAGACATATAAAATTACACGACGGGCATTCCACGCACTTTAAAGCTAAACAGAAAACCAGTCGCTGTATTTTCCCCTCTTAAATGACCAGAGAGAGCATCATGTGCATCTTAAAAGGAGTCTTAAAGTGGTAAAGTTGCTGCTTTATGAAACCACCTGGTACTTAAAGGGACAGTTCACCCGAAAGTGAAAATTCTGACAGCATTTACTCACTTTCAAGTTGTTCCAAACCTCTATGAGTTCTTTCTTCTGCTGAACAAAACAAATCATATTCTGAAGAACGTGGGTAACTTAACAGTTGCTAGCCCCTATGGAAGCTTGTTTCTATCACGGAATAAAAAAAGAAAATTGCAACTTTATATCTCACAATTCGAACTTTTTTTGTAAAACTGCACATTTACAACTCAATATCAAATTATAAAGTCAGAAATGCAGGATAATTGCGAGAAATAAAGTCGGAATTGCAAGTTAAAAACTCACAAATCAAACTTCTCACAATTGCGAGTTTAGATCTTGCACTTCAATTTCTCTCACAATAGCAAGCTTATATCTGGCAATCTGACTGTTTTCCTCACAATAGCGGGTTTATATCTCCCAATTCTGACTTTATTTCTCAGAATTACAAGTTTACATCTCGCAATTCTGCCTTTTTCTTAGAATTGTGTGCTACGAATTCACAATTGCATGTTATAAAGTCAGAACTGTGAGCTGACTTTAGATTTGCAATTTTTATATCTCACAATTATGTGATAATTACGTGATATAAACTCGCAATAGCGTGTCAAAGTAGGGATGTAAATCGGATGGTTCGTGAAAACTGTGAGATAGTTGCAATTACCGTTTTTGTTTTATATTCAGTGGCGCAAACAAGCTTACATAGGTTCCCACTGATTTTCATAGTATAGAAGAAAATACTATGGAAGACAACCTGGACCAGAAACTGTTTGATTAAACACATTCTGTAAAACATCAATTTTTTTTTTTGTGTGTGTGTTCAGTAGAAGAATTCATACAGGTTTGGAACAACTTGGTGAGTAAATGACTGAATTTTCATTTTTGCGTGAACTGTCCCTTTAAGCAGCAACTCCTTATCAGAAACATCCAGATTTTCAACACCTAATGGATCTACAGAATCCCAGACTTCCTGAAACCCTCAAAACAATCTGTGAATAACTCAATGCGATGGCAACAAAGCACTTAGCGGGTCAGTAATAATTCCTCCATCAATTAAACTCTGTCTTTCTTTGTTTCCAGAGCTTTTCTTGGGCTTTAAGACAAGCTATGCCTTTAAATATAAAAAAAAAGGAACAACACAACAGCCGTTTTTCATTTCTCCCACAATGAAATTGGCACCTAAGTTTCGTTGGCTTTTGTTTACGTTGCTTTGCCGAATAAACATGGAAGCGAGTGGAGAAAATGATTGGCCCCATTGTTAAGGGTCTCCATCTCTGCAACCCTGTGAGAAAAAAAAAAAACCCCTCGGAGCGAGCGTTTACGATACGGCCCGCTTACACTTTTTACTACCTCCCGGCCCTAATAAAAGCACACACCGATATACAGAAGCCATTTCAAAGCATCCTATACATTTGTGGCTGACCCGAATTGGTTATTCTCTGTGCTAAATAATTAAATTTGAGCCATCTGGAAGCTTTGTGATCTAATTCAGACCTTTCTCTGCAGGGCAGGCTGCTGTGCCCGGGATCTCGGCAACATCTTTGAAGGATTGACAGGAATGGAAAGGAAGGATTAAGAAACGTCATGCCGGAGAGTAAACGGCGGTTTATATCATTTAAAAAGTCCAAAGTACGGCAGAGCTGTCGACTGAGGTGTAAAGACTCTGAGTAATGCGCGAGACGGCCACTCGTTTGCGGATGACTCACTTGTTTGAACAAAAAGCAAGCTGGCTTGTCTGTGTGAGTTCACTTCCTCTCGGTCAATCTGGGAGCTAGTCAAAGCTTAATATTGACACAGTACGCCCGTTCAGACACCGTACGCCCCTCTTGACTGACATTCGGCTGAAAGAGCTCCGCACTGCGGCCTGTTTCGACCCGAAACACGTTTAGTCAACAAACTTCAAGGCTCAAGTCCATTAAAGTCTGCATGTGGCTGAAAAGGCTATGAAAAGAGAAACGGAGTACGAGCAAAGGCAGAAATATTTTCTGTCAGTTTTTGGTAGACACAATGCAGATCTGTGAGCATCAGGCATGAACACTCAACAGCAGAAAAACCAAAACTATTTGCTTGGTAGCACTTTAGTATAGGGAGCCATTCTCACTATTAACTAGTTGCTTATGTTTATTTGTTTACAGGGGCAATGCACATTAATAAACATAACTGTAAATGTGCCAGAATTAGCCAAAAAGGCTATTTTTCATCTGCTTATTAGCATGCCTATTATTAACATATCGGCTGTTTATTAGTACTAATAAAGCACATATTCTGCATGAGCATATTCTACATCCCTAATCCTACCCAATACCTAAACTTAACAACTACCTTACTAACTATTAATAAGCAACAAATTAGGAGTTTATTGAGGCAAAAGTCATAGTTAATGGTTTGTTAATAGCGAGAACTGGACCTTAAAATAAAGTGTGACCATCTTCTTTGTATTTGGTGTGAACAGATAATTTGCTGGCAATTCAGTTTACTTTTAAAGAAAAGGCCTTTAGTGTGTAACATCTATAACATTCATTAACAATATTAATAGCACATTTTGTCTTATTTTTCATCTTACTTAATCATTTTTTATTTGTTACTTCCATAATGTAACATTTCAAAAATAATTTATTGGTTAATATTTCTTGTTTTACTCAATTTGCATCATTTTACTTCATACCAGCATTGTTATTGTTAACTCAAAATATAGCCATGTTGTCCTTAACTGAAATAAAGCTGAAATCAAATCAAATATAAATATTACATGAACAACTTAAGCTTAAAAATCTCAATAAAATACTAAAACTAAACTAAAATGAAAATGAAATTTGAAAATATAAAAATAAAAAGCCAATTCAAAGTAATAATACTGTAACAGTATACAAATATTACTGAATTTTATTCATTTTTATTTTTATTTTATTAATAAAATTACTCATTTTATTTCATGCATCTAATTTGCAAATATCCACACAACACAAAACAACCATTGTGCTAAAAATGTAAAATAAATAGAGAAAAAATACATTTAAAAAAGGAAGAGAACAGGGAAATAAAGTAAACGGTCTTAAACGAAAAGTTTGGGAGGTGTATAGCACCTCCTTCTCCTCTCCCATCTCCCCAGTACTAGTGAAGAACAGCTCTGTTAGCTAAAGGTGATAATGACTGAGCCACTTCAGGGGTCCGGAGCTCCTAATTACACACTTAAAATACAACACAGTTCCGACACTCACTAAAAGCTGCCACTGAGGCCTACACCATTACAGCACTGCCTTCCTGCTACAGTTTACATATTTCAATTCATAAATTATTGAATGTTTATAGTAGCTTTTTAGCAGGGAGATCTGAAAAGGTGCTCATAAGCTCTCAAGAGCATCAAGCAGCAAGTATTTTACCAACATCGTGTCAGCATCACATCAATACATTTCTCCATGAATAAGGTAACCCCAGGATGCATTGAAAAGACTCTGGAAAAATTAAGCCAAGATGTTGAACCCTTCAAAAGAAATGAAGATGAAACACATTTAATTTAATACTGAAAAGAATTAATAAAACATTTAACATTTTATTTAGAATTATATACAAATGATAAATCATTTATTTATATATAAATAAATTATATATAAATTAATGAATTTAAAAATTACAGTATTAAAAATATCAAATTAAAACGAATTAATTTTTTTAATAAAAATATTTTTCAACAATTTAAAACATTTATTTAAAAAAATGCTGAAAATAGGATATGGCTAGTTAGGAAATGCAGTAATACATTCTTATTGTATCCGCAGTTTATTTGAGAAATTTGTGGAAATTTCATGCAAATAGACGGCGTACTTGTGCGAAAGTGAGCGAGAGTGTGTGTGCGTGTGCCAACCTTCCTGTCAGATTAAAAGGTCAACGTGTTTAGCTTGTCTGCGAGTCTTTGACTTCAACATTATACTGACACAAAAGCCTGACTGACCGCCAGAAAGGTTTTACATGAGAGAGAGAGAAACAGAGAATGACGGGCCTCTTTTTCAAAGAAAAACTCACACTAAAGCTCAAAGTGAGCAACATCAGATCTCTGAGAGAGAGTCCTTTCACCGTTAAAGCAAAAGCTAGTCAGACACGACTGTGTGGAAATCGCTTAACATTCATTTATACAAAAAAAAAAAAAAAAATCTCATCAACTCTCTCTTAGGTCCAAGGGCAAACCTTTACATGAAACTCTCACTTACTCGTATCCAAACATTGAAGGCCGTTGGCCTCGTTAATAACTGTTATTATAGCGATGGAAGTGTGATTGTTGATTATTAGCACTTGAGTCACTCTGAGTAGCAATCTCACTGCGCTCATATTTCCACAGAACAGGTGCTCCCTCGACATGAGGCCTATTTTTGGTGCCTGACCAGTGGCCCTGGAGCTCTATAACAGTTCACTTACACACAACTCATTCAGCATTTCCCAAACACATGTTCCCTAAATCCCCGAATGTCTGTACCAATTATAAAAAGAGATACCTCAGATAGTTCTTTCATGACGGCTTGAGATGTGTTCGAACCTGTTTTTCCATAGTGTTTGCACACTATGAGATTCATTAATCAAAAACAGTATGAACAGTAACCATATTTGACAATTATACAATAATACACAAACGACAATAGAAACATAAAATGCATAACATATAATTTCACTAACTGTGGGCAAAAATGTACAGTGCAACTTAACTTGGGTAGTCCGATTCACAAATGAAGGAATCTTAAGAGTGATTCTTTGAATGAATCATTCAAAAAGACTCACACGCTTACAAGCTATTGATTTGAATCAATTTAACAAATCAATCCACCTTAGTATTTCTTGATGTATAATTTGTAATTATCAACTTCCAGCCAATACATAAATAATTTATCATTGTACTATGGCACAAATCTCAAAAAGACTTAAACTTACAAGTTTTTGGTTTGAATCAGGCAACTGAATCATTCAATGAATGAACACATAAAATCAAAAAATAGTGGTTACTGAATTAAAATCTGTTGCACTTATTGAATCACGAATTATTATAACTTGCAATCAATAAATAAATCATTATATGACAACAAATAGGCTAAAAACATCAAATAAAAGGTCACATGCCATTTTCAGCATCACTAACTTAAATGCTAATTAGATTTTTTTTTATAAATGATTAATTTTTTTGAAAAATATTTTAAAATTAATTTGACAATTTCATTTTTTATTTCATTTTTAATACTGTAAATGTAAAATACATTTTATATATAATCACAAATAATATTATTATTATTATGTAATAATAATGTTAATAATAATAATAATAATAATTATTGTTATTATTATTATTATTATTATTATTATTATGTAATAAACACTATAATAATGTGAATGATGATGATGATTATAATAATAACAATAATTATTATTATTAATAAATATTATTATTAATGAATGAATTAAAAAATCCTTTATATTTCAGCATAAGTTGTTTTGCAAAATTTCTTAAATTTTTAATCATCCTTTAATTGAAGAATCTAATTCTGGTTTACAAAATATATATTGTGAAGTTGAAAAAAAATAAATAAATAAAAAAAATCACATTTCATTTTGGATATATGTCACAGATTTTTTTTTTTTTTTTTTTTACTGTGGTATATGATTATTACCATTGTTTAAATCCAAGTAACTTGTTATTCCAATCTGATTCCTGTACTTTGGCATCACCACTGTACTTTTCACTAAAGCCTTTTTCTGTTTATCTATCAAAGCCTCGAGCTACACGTGGGATAAACCCCATTTTTTGGGATGAAATGGCCTGCTAGAGGGAAAAAGGAATGAAAACACGAACAAACCGCAGAGGATTTTACCTCCTCTCATCTGACCCACTTCTTTCAGAGTGTCATTCGAGAATGTTCTGGTAGCTATTTAGGCGCTCGGTTGGCACACGCGTGCTCCTCTGTATTACACATTAGCCCGCAACACCAGAGAACGGCCGGCAGTAATGAAGACATTGTCCTGAGGTCCGCTACAACAGATGAACAAGACGGAGAGGCACAACAGGATTCTAGTGTCTGTCTGCTCCTCTCAGATCACCGTGTACGTGTGTGCGTACGATGGCACGACCTGAGGGAAGTGCTCAGTGGAGCATTAACCCTTCAGGACAGACACTGACGGGCCGGGGAGGTTTTAAGCTCATTAATTGCATCCGACCCCCTCCTTGCCACACACAGACGCAAGATGCACATGGACAAACACACACACACACACACACACTCACGCAGCAGACCACAAAAACAGAAGTACAATAGGAAGAGGGACCACCAGGGGTTGCCTCAAAGGCATGCAGGCCTGCAGCCTTCCTCCCCCGACATCCATCTTTCTTCACCTCCCCACCCAGGGAGAGATGATCTCGTCTGGGCGGCCCGTCTTCGGCTAGGCATTGGGACAAATTGATAGCGACAGAGGTAAGGAAGAAATGGGAGCCGCAGGGGGACTTGTGAATTTCCTTGAAATCAACCCAAGTACCCCGACCCCCTTTTTGAAGCGCACCCAGCCCCCCACACGCTCTCAGTATCTTATCTATCATTCAGTGCGGGGCTATCAATGTGTTAAACACATGCAGTGACCTGACTGCAAATGCTCTGATCCTATCAGTCATGTGACCGGCGTGAGACAACGGCTGCATGAAGAACAGGTTTGATGGAAAGATATTTAATCTCGCCGTCATGCAGCATGCTGAGTGTTTGGCGCAGATATTGCATTCGACGTTTCAGTTTTGTCAACTGTCGTGGCAATAATTGAATGTGATGTGATAAGAGATTAGTTAGCATGACAATAATTAGACAAAATGCTTACTAGAGTTAGTAGTGTAGTTTGATTCACAAACGAACAAATCTTAAGAGCTGATTCTTTTAATGAGACATTCAGACAGACTCGCATTCGAATGAATCACTCAAAATGATTCACAAATCTAATAAAAATATGTATTTATCTTGTTTTAGCTAAAAACAATTCTACATGAAACACTGCTACAGACTATTCTTGGGATTTTACGAACAGAGTTAGCTTTGCAACCTTCATTTTCCCTTAATTTCTCAGACGTGACAGGGAGCGACACATTTGTGTGAATTCAAAAAAAGTGTTGAAAATGCATTTTCCCCTCACGGGGGCTTTAAATAATTTAATGCGGAGCTTTCCGCTCTCTGTGCTTCCCTTCCTGGTTTTATTCCAAGACCCAGGAGATGCCACGCAAGGTCAAGCCTAAACGGGCACACTTCAACCATGCAACAAAGCCCAGGACACTCCCAGGCTTTACGGCCTAATCCTGCTCTAGATGCCCCAGAGTATTCTGGGAGAACTCTAAGAACGTTCCTCACGACAATACGGCAAACGTTCTAATCTAATCTCAAAGCGGGAGAGAAAGAGAGACAGAGAGAGAGGGGAAAGACAGCAACAAGAGCGAGATGAATGAAAACAAGTCTCTCTCTTGGGAGAGTGACAGTTTTTGCGTTTTCCGTCTCCTTGGTAACGGAATAATAATTGATTTACCGCTCAAGAACCAGATTTCCTGCCCTTGAGAACGATTGTGTCATATTTTAAACAACAGCCTGTGATTTCAGAAACCTGAAAGCGATTTAGTAGCGCTGCGATGTTTACTATGTAACTCGCCACAAATAAACACCAGACTGGACGAACGATCATATTAGAGCTTCGGGCTAAGATTTCTGCCGTGAAGCTGGGCCATATATTTCAGAGCTGTGAGGGGAGCTTTAACTCTGGCGATCGATACGATTGATTAAGATATTTTCCAATCTGTCTTTTATAATTGGGAGAGGATATACTGCCCGTCAGAAACAGATTAATAAAATAAAAACTTATGAGACGAGCGAGGTGAGAACAGACTCAAACAGTATTACGGCGCAGCCCGTTTCGAATGTGCTGACCAAACAGGACATATGCATTTTAATAATTCGGCAGAAAGAGAAAAATACATTATCAATTCAAATGTGCTCAAATGCCCATTCAGTCGGTTAGCATGCACTACATTTAATTCCGCTCCTTTTAACAATAGGCTGAATGGATTCTGCATGCTGGCACCTATCTAGACGCAAAGACACTAATTGAGAACACAGCTCCTTTCTGTATCGGAGTGACACTGCTGATTCAACTATTTACCAAATGAGACGGTAGAAACGCACGCTGTGTAGCCAAGAGCTTAGAGGACTTCATTTTTCCATGTTGGCACCAGGTTTGGCAGCGTGCCGAAAGGAGGAACGACGGTACAATTCGACGAAGACCTACACAGGTGTCCAAGTTCTCCCGGGACTTGATCTAGTAGGTGAACTCTTTCAAGGACATGTCCACGTCCTATTTCTCCCCCAAAATAAAAAGAAACAAAAGAGTTATTAGCCTATTTTAAAGACCATTAAGATTTTTCGCATTGTAACATTAATGGCAATTAAGGATAAAATTCCTTAATTCTCATTACTGTAGACCTCCCCCCCTCCAAAATATTACTAATGAAATAAATAAAACCCATTAGTGCAATATTATTTAAACTGTAAAGTATTTGTCATGGCAGTATTTGAAATATTTTATTATTATTTGAATACAATTGTATTAATATACATGTATTTCAGTACTTTACTTTTTAATTTGTTAATTTTATTTATTTTAAATAATAATAATAGCAAACCATATATATATATATATATATATATATATATATATATATATATATATATATATATATATATATATATATATATATGTCACGAATCCTGGCCTTGCTCTTCCGTTTATTCGCCACCAGATGTCACCAACTCACCACACGGACTCTTACACCACATTGCACACTGGACTGCATTTCCCACAATCCATTGCACTGACGACACACACCTGATCCCACTGATCACTCATTCACACACACTATTTAAACCATGGACATTCTCTGTTTCGGGGCCGTGTATTGATCTGCGTTTAGCACTCTCCCAGAGATAGCTGCATTACGGAGCCTTTGTCTTAGTCTTAGTCTCGCCTTGCCTTGCCTTGTGTTTTGATCTTCGCCTTTGTTCCCTGGATTTACCCTTCGCCTAGCCCTTTGGACTGTGTTCGCACCTCGTTTGGATTATTGCTCTCGACTCT
This sequence comes from Tor tambroides, assembly GCA_021397915.2. Taxonomy (NCBI): domain Eukaryota; kingdom Metazoa; phylum Chordata; class Actinopteri; order Cypriniformes; family Cyprinidae; genus Tor; species Tor tambroides. Next base: position 20,495 of record JAFVLL020023985.1, read on the forward strand.
GGATTATCTCTCTGCCTTGCCCTTTGATACTGTACGCTGATCGTCGACCCACGCTTTGCTCCACGGATTGCTGTGTCTTGCCCTTACCATACCTATGGTTTTGCTGTCTCACCGCACCCTGCCTGTGCTATGACCATGTTTTGTAATAAAGCTTTGCATATGGATCCGCACGTCTCACGTCTCGTCAGCCCCGTTACTATATATATATATATATATATATATATATATATATATATATATACACACACATATATATATATATATATATATATATATATATATATACACACACACATATATATATATATATATATATATATATATATACACACACACACACATATATATATATATATATATATATACACATATACACACACATACATATATACATATATATACACACACACACACACACATACATACAAACAATTTATATTTATTAATATATATTTAATATTAACAACAACAACAACCACAACAACAACAGGAGTAAAAGTTTTTTCATTTGATTTTGGAGTCAGATGTGATCTGGACATGTTTTCGCCCAATTCAGAAACCAGGCTCACCTGAGCTCATCCAACTTAGACACTGTTCTTCGCTTTCACATCCACCTTTTCACTCCATTTGGAGTCTCGGCTGTGACACGTTTAATATTCCTTTGACATTTCTGTCTGATTTTTATTAGTTTCCTTCATCTTTATACCATCGCCCTGGCCTTTTGTGAGGGGCAATGTGGATTCCAGACCCTCCATCACTCCATCAAGATGGAGAGGAGAGAAGGTGCGCAGGGCAGTGGGGCTCAAGGGAACTGTAAATGTCTGCAGCGTGAGGCAGCGCTCCTGGGGTAAGTCAATCCTGAGGGCGGCTGGTGGCGGATGGGGACGGGACCAGGGGGAGGAGGGGCGGTAACTGGATTTGGTGAAGCATGCAGAATTCACACTAGTCTGTAATCAGAAACACGGCATGATGGAAGGAAGGTGTCTCAAATGTCAAAAAATAGAAACAGAGAGTCATTTCATTCTTTTGTTGAATTCTGAACTGGATATATGGCCAATCAAAGCCTGTGTAAATGTGCACTTGAAAGAAAAGCATGTTCTGAAGAGCAGCTCTTTGGATAAACAAGATCAGATCTTGCCAATTTGGAGATCAAATAATTAATATTTAAATGGACATCAAACATTTAACTCGAATTAGGGACTAGAATATCATAGAAACTACTGAATTTGAAAAGTAAGTAAAAACCAAGCAACCACATAGCAACATGTTAAAAACACTCAGAACACCTTAGCAACCCACATAGCTAGGCGCTAAAAGCCACTTAGAACATCTCAGCAACAACATATCAACATAGCAACATTATTAAAAAAAAAAAAAAACACTCAGAACCCCTAAGATCCAAGAATTCGGATTGATTAGTTTTGCTGATTAATCGACACGATAGTCGATTAAACTAGAGGACGAGAAATTTGGATTGATTAGATTTGTCGTTTAATCGGCAGTGATAGTCGATAGAGGTCCAGAATCCAGACTGATTAGTCTTGCCAATTAATCAGCACCGATAGTCGATTAAATTAGAGGTCGAGAATTCATATTAATTTGTTTTGCCAATTAATTAGCACCGATAGTCAATTAAATTAAAGGTCGAGAATTTGGATTAATTTGTTTTGCAATTAATCAGCACCGATAGTCGATTAAACTAGAGGTCCAAAATGCAGATTGTTTAGTTTTGCCAATTAATCGGCACCGATAGTCGATTAAACTAGAGGGTGAGAATTCAGATTGATTAGTTTTGCTGTTTAATCAGCATGGTAGTCGATTAAACTAGAGGTCGAGAATTCAGATTGATTGGTTTTGCCGATTAATCGGCACTGATAGTCGATTAAACTAGAGGGTGAGATCGGATTGATTAGTTTTGCTGATTAATCTGCACTGATAGTCAATTGCTGGAACAATCGGTTATCAGTCCACACTCAGTTTTTCTGGGTTGTGTCAGTTTCCACTCACAGTTTCCCGTTAAATTACATAGAGAGCTACAATATAGCATGCTTTCTCTTTTCATTTTCCTCTGTTTTTCCAAACACTGAAATTCAAACTCACCGACGTCAGTTTGTTCATTCCTGAAGTGAAATTTTGCCTGTTTGATGAATAAACAAACTGTTTTGGACCTGTTAGTTGTCCCAGATGCCATGTGGCATTGCACTTTTTGCCCCATGTGCGACTGCTGTATTTTGTTATTTTGATTAGATAATCATCAAGTGTTCTAAAATAGAAGCAAATAAAGTGTGACAGTGTTATGAAGCAAATAAAGTGTGCAAATAAAAATGTTATAACATCACAACATCATCACTTACAAGCTACATGCTATTACGGCTATAATGTTTTTATAGGTCCTTCAGGTCATCGTTCGCAAATCCCTCTTTACAGCTTGAACATTCCACAGATAAGTCTGTTTAGGTTAGCAGGACGTTTAATTTAAGATCTGTCTGGGACGGCTGTGAAACATTTCCACAGTGAGGAGTAGCAGACTCTGATCCACTGACATACTGACATGAGTTTGTTGATTCATCTGTTCCCCAGCTCCAGTACACAAACCCTGTGGCCGTAAAAGATCACGCTAGCACACTCAAGGCCGCTTAAAACAACCTTCTGGTAGCAACACAAACACTTCAGGAAGGACTGTGTCTGAGTGCCTCCACAACACGCCGGTGATGGAAAACAAACATGCCGTCATGTTAACAGCTTTACAAGTCACACGGTCCTGTCTGCAGTCTCTCACCTCAAATGAGACGCTCTCAGATAGACATCTACAACCTCACGTTGTGAGACGTCTGTTTGAACATCCTGATTGTTTTGCTGAGGACAGAACAGATTTATAAATACATTCGAAGTTGTGTACATAAGCATTATCTTTTACCACAAATACCATCGACTTGATTAAAATGACATAAAATATAGATTAATAAATGTCTATTTTTATTTTTTTATTTGAATAAATAATACTTTTATAAATTCAATAAATAATTTAGTAATTATTTAATAAATATTTTTTATTTTAAAAATTTTATATTTCTTAAAGTTCTGTACTCGTTTGTCTAAAAAAAATGCACTGTTTGCAAATGTGCTTATCTCACCACCTAATTCATCTGACTGCTGCATTATTTTAATCAACTCAAATAAATGAAAATGTATAATGAAATAATAGTTTGTTTATTTTACTTGAATATTTACTAATTATTTCATATTATTTATATAATACTTATTTATTTTTATTGTTTATAAATAATTTTATAAATTCAATAAATCATTTTGAATTATTTAATAAATAATTAATCACTAAAATATTTAATTAATGAAAATTCTGTCCTATTTTGTCTGAATTAAAAATAAAACACTAAAAATGCATTCTTTAGATGCTGTAAAAATGAATAAGCATTACAACAATACAATGTACAGCATGAAAATGGTTTATGTTACATTATATTACAAGATTACATTTTTTTTACTCTTTTACAAAAGTGTTTCTAAAGATTAACTTTTAGTAAATGATAGATTTTTGCAACAATAGTGGATTAAAAACAACAATAGTGAAACTATAAAATTCTAAATCAAAATAATTTCTAATATCGCCCCATATATATTGTGTATCCTTACTCAAAACGCAAATGTGCTTATCGTGCCCTATATTTATCTGATTGCTCCATTATTTTAAAACTGACATTGTTTCACTGCATGACTATTTTTAACTTGCATTGGTGTCTTAAAATATTATGCTCTTGATGTGAAATGCTGAAAATATATCAAGACGTGCGGGAACGGCTAAAGACATTTGTCTAGGAAATGTTTATATAGACTAACGGCCAAAAAAATGGCCCAAAAGAAAGCAAGAACGCGTCCCGTGTGAAAGCACCCTGAGCAGTGAGATCATACACCATATTTTGAATATGATGAACAGTACAGGCACACCACCATCATCATAAACGACAGATGAACTTATGAATACCTAACATCTATAGGCGCGACGGCGGGCACCCATTTGTGCGAGATGGAGATGAGAAAGAGGGGGTTGGGTGGACTGATGGCTTCCTCCTTAGGGAAGTGGTGCCTGAGAATGCACTCTCAGGGAGTGCCAGTCAGTCAAGCCTGATTAAACTCTGGGATGATGGGGGGGGGAACCAGAAGACAGAGAGACATACACTATATGCTGCTGTTTATAGCCAATCTGAGAGCGAGAGGGGAACATCACCCCCTGCATACCTCAAAGTAGCATCTGCCAC
>JAFVLL020023986.1:0-13514 GCA_021397915.2 Tor tambroides
GTGTAAAATTAGCCACAGGACCACAACCAAGCCCCCCTCCCCCCCGCCAACCACACCATCCCCCCTGAAACTTTTTTTTACAATTCGACCACTGGCTGTATGATGTAAAGTTCCAGCTTAGTAACTCTTGACGAAGCAAGGACTTATACACAGATATCACAAAGGTTTGTGATGTTCAAGCAGGCAACAGTATTAAGAAGGGAATGAAAACTTTTGAAGATAATTTGTGTAAATTGAGTTAAATAGGTTGTCTTGTGGGCAACATATTTAACACATTTCATGGCATGTAAATATGCCATGTCTTCAGGGCAGTACTAAATCAAAGTACTAATAAAATATTTTTTATGATCTTATTTTTATTTTCTTATTTTTCTTATATTTAATTAACCCTCCTATGTTTTTGTAGATATGAAAGAGACTCACAGATTCTCACGAGAATGTAAACGTATGAGACAAGAGGGGAATATTTTTGCAAACTTTATAATAATAATAACAATAATAAAATAATAATAATAATAATAAATATACATGTAATATATAAATACACGTAAATAAATATATATTTTTATTTATTTTCGTCACTTTATTTTAAGGTTCAATTCTCGCTATTAACAAACTATTAACTATTACTTTTGCCTCAGTTAACTCATAATTTGCTTCTTATTAATAGTTAGTAAGGTAGTTGTTAAGTTTAGGTTTTGAGTAGGATTAGGGATGTAGCATATGGCCATGCAGAATATGTGCTTTATAAGTACTAAAAAATAGCCAATATGTTAATAATAGGCATGCTAATAAGCAACTAGTTAATAGTGACAATTGGTCCCTATAGTGTTATCTTTAATTTTTATTATTTCCTATTGGGACACCTGACCATTACACAAACATGCACTTTAATAATAACATCACGCTCTAAATACATAGACATTTATATGGAGTTGGTCTTCCCTTTGCAGCAAAAACAGCTTCTATTCTTATTGCTGGCTCTCTACAAGATTTTGGAGTGTTTTCTGAGGGATTTTTTCCAAATTCATCCACTTGAGCATTTGTGAGGTCAGGCACTGACTTTGGACAAGAAGACCTGGCTCGGAGCCTCCATTTCAGTTTATCCCAAAGGTGTTTGATAAGGTTGAGGTCAAGGCTCTGTCAAATTCTTCCACATCAAACTCATCCAACCATGTCTTTATGAACTTTGCTTTGGGCACTGGAATAGTAAAGGGCCTTCCCCAAACTGTTCCCACAATGTTGGAAGCATAGCATTGTCCAGAATTTCCTGGTATGCTGAAAGATTAAGATTTCCCTTCACTGGAAGTAAGGGGACTAGCTCAACCCCTGAAAAACAGTCCCCTCCACGAAACTTGGCACCATGTAGACAGGCAAGTAACCTCCTGGCATCCACCAAACCCAGACTCACCCATCAGGGTGCCAAACAAAGAAGCATGATTCATAACTCCACAGAACAGGTTTCCACTGCTCCAGAGTCCAGTGGTGGGGTGCTTTACACTGCACCATCTGAGGCTTGCATGCAGCTGCTCGTCTATTGAAACCCATTCAGTGAAGCTCCCACCAGTTTTTGTGCTGATATTAATGCCAATGGAAGTGTGGATCTCTTCAGCTATGGAATCAGCAGAGCATTGGCGATTTTTACGCACCATGCATGACCCGTTCTGTGACTTTACGTGGTCTTTCACTTCGTGGCTCAGTTGCTGCTCTTCCTAAACACTCCCACTTTCCAAAGAATAATACTACTTATAGTTGACTGTGGAACATCCAGCAGACTTGAAACTTCACAAGCTGACTTATTACAAAGGTGGCATCCTGTCACAGTACCACGCTTGAATTCACTGAGCTCTTTTTCCTTTTTTTCATAAATGTTTGTAAATTCAGACTGCATGGCTAGGTGCTTGATTTTTATAGACCTGTGGCAGTGGGTCTGGTTGAAACGCCTGAATCCTGAGTTTAATAACTAAGAGGCGTGTCCCAATACTTTTGTCCATATAATGTGTATATATAGTGGTGCATGGGCTCCATTTTTCACGTTTGAGAGAGCATAATCTCTGAGGTCTCGTAAGCATGTGAGATGATGAATCAGTGGCTTCAGAATTACAGCCCAGATCAGTGGGTTGTAATACAATATTGCCATCTAGGCAGCATCCAGAAGGGCAAAGAGTGTGTCCCCTCATAAACTGGTTTAATCTTCTCATATTGGGCTTGGCGACACAGACTCCCACATGCCTGCCAGGTAATGAGCTGCCCTGCTCCACTATAAACACATCAGTCCATTGCAGCTCTCAGATATGCCAGAAGAGCTTCATCCCTGGCTGTAAAACCACTGACAGGTTAATGTCACAATTCATAACATTCATTTTTCTCAAAAGATTGCTGTTTCTTTCTGTCAGCTGTCAAAAAGTGTATTAGGCTTTTTTTGTAAGACATCTTGTGGTTAATAACTGGCCTGTCAGTGTGAGTTTCTGAAGACGATATGCACTATATAAATAGTAGTTATATTCTTTAATATGTACTTTGCCCTTCACCAAAAGATTCACCGTTCATTTCAAATTAGTGATTGTTTGTTGAGCATTACCTGAAGATATATAGGGAATAGAAAGATCATTTGTAAATGCATCAGTGGATCAAAATAAGAGGATTTGCTGAAGAAAACCACGGAGCTCACACATCGGCATTATGAGCGGGGAAATTAAGGGAAATTTTCTGTCCCTGGTGATTTCTTATCCAAAGTAAATTATCACCTAAACCAAGCCGCTGTGATGCCTCTCTTTCATCTCCTTTGCCAGGTCTACCGCAGAGAGTTGTTCAATAAATATGAATGAAATTACTCATCATCTTGTGTAAATCTCAGTTAACCTCTTTAAATAAAAACCAAATGTAATAGAGAGCAATAGAGAGGGTATTTTCATTGTACATACAGTGGACACTACACCAAGGGTTTGAAACCCATTGTACTTGAGTTGTATAGACAATTTGTATTGATTTTAATGAGAGTGATTTAGTTTTATTGAGTTTCTCCACACTGCATGTGTCCATTGGTTAAACAAGCTGTCTAAAATCGCTCCCTGATCCCTGTATTGTGCATTTAGCACTTTTATTTTTAGATTTTTATTGTATTTTATTTTTTATATTTTATTAAATCATGCAATTTTAAAAGCCAAACCAAAATGAAGAAAGTGAAAATTTATATTATGGCCCTGATTTAAAGATACTCCTACACTGCCATATGAAACTACACATAAGAATAAGTGTCCAAGTGCTCATCCATATGTATGTGTGTTGTTTCAGGGGATTCTGCTGGTTTGTGTGGAGACCCTGGGGTTCCAGTGCACGGGATCCGTCTGGGAGATGAGTTCACCGTAGGGAGCGTCGTACGATTCAGCTGCGAACCTGGATACGTTCTGAAGGGCTCCTCTGAACGAACCTGCCTGGCTAACGGGAGCTGGGTGGGCATCCAGCCTGAATGCCACGGTAAGAAAAATGAAACCTGGGTGGTCTGCAGAAGAATGTGGCTGAACGCAGATGATTAATCGCTTCTGCCTCTAGAAGATTCTGCTACACCCAAAGTTGTAGCCTATGCAGATTTCTCAGCAAGTTATTTCATAGCAGTTTGATTCTGCATGCAAGTGTCTAAACTTGTGCAAAACAAAAGAGCGAGATGGAGACAGACAGACAAACTGAAGTAGAAAGTGGTTGGCGAGAAGTTATTTTCATCTTGATTGGTTCCCGTCTGTTCTCTGCTGTAGCTTTAAAGTGGCTCAGTACACCTGGGGTGTACACATGTTACACTTCCACTCGTACCGTGTTTCCTTTCTCTCAACATGCTGAAACGACTGTGCCAGCCCTGCTGGTCCCCTGGACACTGAGCTGCTGTGTTTGCACTCTCTCCTTCTCTCTTAAACAGCAGTATTATTCTGCTCGTGTTGGTTTGTGTAAAGTGCCTGCAGAGTCAGGCTGACAACCCAAAGAAAGGCATGTCAGAGAAGCAGAAAACCCAGGTTAATTACCCGTGTGGAGATGCCTGCCATTTTTCTTACCCTGCTTTTTTAACACCAGCCATTTGTTTTATCTCACATCTTGTTAACAGTCACCCCTAAACATTGGAGATATTTTTAGTTTTGCGTCTCCTACAAAGCACACTGTCATCTCAATCCCTTCCTACCTCCCGAATGCTTGGGGGTTGTGCATTTGAAATGTGTGCGCTTGTGTGTCTGCCTAAGTTTGTGTTTCTCTTATTGATTTGACCCTTGAGCTATTGTTATCCATGCCAGTTCAGCAAACTGTGGCGGCTTAAAAGGTGGATTCTCAGAAAATGCTGACGTTTCAAGAGAACCAATCAATAACAGCCTAAAACCCCTCTCATAAATTTACATCCTGAATACACCATAAAAAGCTCATCGTCTTAAAGTGCAAGGGGAAATCAAGATGACTTTTTTCGTTTATGTCCTCATCACAAATGTTTGATGTCCTAATAAATGTTAACGCTTTAGTATAGGGACCAATTCTCACTATTAACTAGTTGATTATTAGCATGCCTATTATTAACATATTGGCTGTTTATTAGTGCTTATAAAGCACGTATTCTGCATGACTATATTCTATATCCCTAATCCTACCAAATACCTAAACTTAACTACCTTACTAACTATTAATAAGCAGCAAATTAGGAGTTTGAGGCAAAAGTCACAGTTAATAGTTTGTTAATAGCAAGAATTGGACCTTAAAATAAAGTGTGACCTAATAAGCTACTAATCAAATACTTATTTTTTCTATGCCAATAAAATAGGCTTATTCACTTTTAAAACAGAGCAGGTTTTTTTTTTTTCTCAAATTGAAATCTAAGTTTCTCTATCCAGTGAAACTCAATATTACTCAGTAAAAATACACCACACATTATGCCGACCACAATGTGTGGTGAGTTATTGCCGCCCAAAACATGACACCATTCAAATTTAGGTTTGCCTGATAATCATAATTGGTACTGTGTTGGGTCACCACTTGATTTCCAATGTAAAATGTGTATCCTGAAGCAAAACCTGAGCCAAAGGACACTGGGGTATGAAATAATAACAGATGATTACAGGTTTGCTGTTTGTTGTTTTAAGCTCAGCATTCACCACTCAAGTTCTGTGTTCATGTTGGCAAGTCTCCAGTGCTCAAATCTCTAGCCCATATTGGTGGCATCCCTGGTTGTGAGTGTGTGCCCACCTGCTCTTTATTGGCACACACCCATGAATAAGCTCCATCTGCCCTGTCCTGGGGCAGAGAATTTTCTAATGTGTGAAATCTCCTGCAGTAAATGTGTTTATTAATTAAACGCTAAATTAACAAATAACTGTCCAGGTCGAAGGAGGGGCATGTCCTATGAATAGTGTAGATGACTAGTAGTGTGCCAGCCTCCCTTGCACCTGGGATTCATGTTCGACGCTGACCATGTATCGTTGTCACCTTGCATACCATCTGACGTTCTCTTGTGGTCTTTCGCAGTGGTCTCCTGTGGCAACCCTGGAACTCCCCGCAATGCCATGATCCAGTTCCACGATGGACTTGTGTTTTCCCGCTCTGTCACATACTCCTGCAGAGAAGGCTACTACTCCACCGGCCTGCTCACTCGTCATTGTACTGTCAATGGCACTTGGACCGGGGACATGCTGGAATGCACAGGTGCTCCATCAACACCTAAACAAGAGTTTAGATAGATTAGACTTCCATTTTTTTTAAGCTAGCATCACTAAAGGTGCAATCACATTTGCTGTTGTTTGGCGAATTTTCACGAAATCAAGTCATTTCACAAGGAATCCATGTGACTGGGAATTTAGCACAAAGGCGAAAGATTTCCCCACAAGGTCACAAGTATTTTTATTTTCCAAGGGAATATAAACCTAAAATATCAATAACTCATCTTGGATGCAATATTTGTAAATTCATCTCCAATAAAATGTGTTCTAGAATGACAACATCCTCTCCCCAATCGTACTGTGCCTGAGCTAGTGAAAAATAAATGTAAATACATTTAATTCATGCTAAGTATACTACAAATATATTTACATATTTATGTGGTTAATAAAAATACCCTGCAATTGTATCAAAGTCTGCTAAATTGGAACAACTGATTTTGTACTTACTGCACTTTAATTGTGTGGAAGTAGTGCTGAAGTCCAACTGAAGATATACTAAAGTATATTTGAGTGTGCTAAAGTGGAACTATTGCAAGTGTATTTTAGGTACACTTGAAATATCTTGCATTTAAAGACCGTTATTATTCAAAGATCATACAATCCTCATCAGTAGCAACATTAAAACACATTTTAGGCTTAATATTAAGCCTAATTAATTAATTATAATTTTTATATCAGTAAGTCTCACTCTCAAGCGATATGTCAGTATATGTTAATAGATTTGAACTGTACTTAGTATGAAATAAATGTATTTTAAATATATTACTTTTTTTACTAGGGTGCCTCTGAATAGCGTTAGTATGTAGCAGTTCACGATTCATCCTATCCCTGTTTCTCAGTGGCCGATTAAAAAGGTAGCATGCTATCTGGAAATCTTATTCTAATCAAAAGAGCACTGTGCTAAGCTGTTAGCTTGGTACGCGGCTAACTGAAATGTTATCATTAGCTTTGCAGTTGCTCACCTGTCAACAAAGACTAGCTCCTTGCAAACAAATTGCAGAGGATAAAGTAAACATTTATTCTGCAGGATTATGAAGAGAGAGGATAATTTACCTCATTTGCACACATTTGTCTTGGCAAGTATTTTAGTATCAAAACTTGTTTAGCAAATGTAGGAACTTGGACTTATTAATGCTTTTTACTTTTATTATGCTTAAAAGTAACTCTTTATTTCTGCCCATTTGCATCTCTCTGAAGGACACTGTGATCATACAGCATCTCAGCAGTATGATCACAGTTCAAATCACAGTTCTAAGTTGGAAAGTTTCCATGTTCCAAGTCTAACTATAAGTGGCTTTCTTTTGCAATTTCCTAAATAGCAGGTTGGAAATTCCCACTTTCTCAGTTGAATGGAATGCAGGATAAGTCGACTATGCTCATAGTGTCTTTTCATAGGGTCTTTAAGTGGCTTTAGAAAGGGACGGTTTTATTCTGGAGATTCTCTTACGCTAAACTGCTCTGAATAGTACAGCTCTCAGTAGCCGAGCTCTTGAGGAATCCAGAGGCTGGAGTTGAATTGGTTTTGTTCGCGTGAAGCTTTTCAATGCATTGTGGGACAGGAATTAATAATGAGGCACAGTGTTCTCCATTATCCCAGCCCTGGACACAAGCTGATCAGGGACGTCTACATAGCAGCCCTGTGTTGGAGAGATAGAGACTAGCCCTGTCCCCCCTCTTGGCAGCCACCCAAGTGACTTGCTGTGCTCATAAAAACACAATGCTCACTGTTCAGGCTCTGAGCAAATGGTGGTCACGTGCAAATGTTACAGCTCCAGACACATTGGTGTCTTTGGCACAGAGCAGGTGCCGGTGGCCTCAGACTACAGGAAGTGACTAGAGGAAAGAGCCTCCCAAAGCTGATGCCTAAAACAGTTCATTAATTTAAAGGCACCGCTAAGAGTGATAAAACATCTTGTTGCTTCCAGTTTATGACCCTTTTAATATGAAAATATTTCTGCCTAAATTTGTTATCTATTTCAATGAAACGGCTAATTATAAAATGGTTCCAAATCATCCGAATTTTGGCACACTTGTCCTCACTTGTCATTTAGCCATGTACTTCCTCTTATCGCACCACAAATGACTTTCAGCCTTCCTTTGACTTTTGCTTTACTCTCTCTGCCCACTTCCAGTCATTAACTGTGGAGATCCTGGAGTGCCAGCTAATGGTATCAGGCTAGGCATTGACTTCACGTACGGCCACACTGTGAGCTTCCAGTGTTCACCAGGTTTCACTATGGATGCCGATCGTGCCTCCACTCTCATCTGCACCAAGGATCGTACGTGGAACAGCACCAAGCCAGTTTGCAAAGGTTCGAGTCCACATCTTGTGAATGGAAGCTTCCTGTATACTTCCAAATGATTGGGCTCTTGTGCTATAGGCTGTGTTGTTTCAGTGTAACATGACTGATTATCTATGTCCTCTCACAGCCATTGTGTGTGGAGCACCTCCCAGCATCCCGAATGGTCAGGTGGTGGGGTCTGACTTCCAGTGGGGGTCCAGCATTAGTTATACTTGTAATCAGGGTTACCAGCTTTCCCTTCCCACTATCCTCACCTGCCAGGGCGCGGGAAACTGGAGCGGCGAACGGCCCCAGTGTTTTCGTAAGTGTTTTTTTTTTTTTCTGAAGGCTCAAATTACAATTTGAGGTTTACCAGAAATGTTCATAAGCATTTAAATCTACATATAATGTTTTTAACTGGATATTTCTAAATTTTAGCTGTACCTTATAATATAATATTTTCCTCAGTGAATTTCTCTTTCTCTGCAGCTGTTTTTTGTGGAGATCCAGGGATACCAGCCCAGGGCAAGCGAGAAGACCGAGGGTTCACATACCTGTCCTCTGTTTCATTCTCATGTTACCCACCTTTGATCCTGGTTGGCTCTGCTCGCCGATACTGCCAATATGATGGAACCTGGAGTGGAACCCAGCCATCTTGCATAGGTCTGCTGATGTATTCATGCTGTCCTCACATTTAAAAAAAAAAATAAGTAAAACATAGTTCTGACAAGTTATTATATTCCAAAACGGGGTGAAAAAAATGCAATTAAGCTAGTTTTGAATAGTAGTTGGACTGGTTTTGTTTTGCAAACCCGGCAACGCTGCACATTTCCATTCAAATGTTTATTTATTTATTTTTATATTTCATTTTTTTGGTAACACTTTAGTACAGAGACCATTTCTCACTATATGAACTAGTTGCTTAATAACATGCCTATTATAAACATACTGGCTCTGTATTAGTACTTATAAAGGAAATATTCTGCATGACCATGTTCTATATCCCTAATTCTACCCAATACCTAAACTTAACAACTGCCTTACTAACTATTAATAAGCAAAAAATTAGGAATTTATTGAGGCAGAAGTCGTAGTTAATGGTTTGTTAATAGCAAAAATCGGACTTTAAAATAAAGTGACCTTTTTTTAAAGAACCATCTTTCTCCCCAAGGCTACATTTGTGTGATCATAAATACAGTAAAAACAGTAACATTGTGAAATATTTTACAGTTTAAAATAAGTGTTCTCTGTTTTATTATATTTTAAAATGTAATTTATTCCTGTGATGGCAAAGCTGAATTGCTCTGATTGTGGGTATTTAATTATCTATTTGTCCATCTATCACAGATCCCAGTCACACCAGCTGTGTAGATCCTGGCACTCCTCTCTTTGGCCACCAGAACAACTCTCAAGGCTACCAGGTGCTAATCACATCAAACCAAGGCTGTTATCAGTTCATCTGGAATGGATTTTTTTTCTTGTCATTTATTGACTATTTGTGTGGTTATATCAACAGATTGGTAGTTCTGTATACTACAGCTGCAGAAAGGGCCACCTCCTACTGGGTTCCATCTCTCGGACCTGTTTGCCCAACCTCACCTGGAGTGGCATGCAGCCTGAGTGCATCGGTTAGCCGCAATTTTGCAAGCCTGATTTATCTGTTACTATACTTTTTTTGGTTTTCAAATGCATTTTTAAAAATAATTATAAAATAATTTGTAGCGATGAATAATGTAGAGCATCCTTTTCAGATTTCATTTGAATTTGTATAGTTATTTAGGGTTTTTGTTTGTTTGTTTTTACACAATATACCCTCCACAATATAAGATTTTCTCTCTCATTTCTCTCCTCAGCTCATCACTGTAATCAGCCGGAGCTCCCTGCACAGGCAGATGTAGGTGCTATAGAGCTGCCATCTCTGGGTTATACTCTCATCTACACCTGTCAGCCTGGTTTCTACCTTGCTGGAGGGTCTGAACACCGCACCTGCAGGGCTGATGGCAGCTGGACAGGGAAACCTCCGCTGTGTGCACGTATGTACAAAATACTTTACAAATACGTGTGAGAGCCCACAAGCCAGAATATACTATATTAAAATGTGCTTTTACATGCAAATGTATTGTTTTTTCATGCAAATGTAAAAGAAATTGATCGATTGTCTTTGAGTATGTTCCTACCACATGTGTGTTTTGGTGTAGCCCATCTGCTTGATTTACAGACTTAATGATTTACCGTATTCAACCACTTTGTGATTTTTCTTCTCTACAAATGTTGATAAATGGCCACGTCCACCTGTTTCATCTCCACAACTGGTGTGATCGCTGTGCCCAATTCATCATGTTATTGTTGAAATTTCATATTAGTAGAGCTCTGATTATCCCAATGGAATGCATTGATTTGGTTTTGGAAAGCCCAGACTGCTATAAAATATCATCAGATAAACAGTTCCCATACTGTATTTACCACGCAGACTGTGAGCGTATAGGGCAGAAATAGAAGATTAACAGTTTCTTTTTTACTCTGCTGAAGGAGGATGGTATTAGTCTCAAGTTAAACCCTAAATGCATCGTTGTCTAGGAGTTGTTGAAATATGTTGCTGAAATCTTTTATAATAAAGATATGAAAGCAGGGTTCTGGCCTTTTGCAGTGAAAGGATATTAACAGCACCTGTGGGAGACCAGAGAGAGGGGCAACATAGTCGTATGACATCTAATAAAGCTGTTTTTCCCCACTGTGTGTGTCCAATCATCTTATATTGTCCTGCGAAGTAGACTTCATAGGGTGTTCAGAGATATTAAGTGAAATTCCAAATCCGAGAAAGTCTATATGTTCTGCCCATATGGTCCAAATGTTTTTGGTTTTAATTTATTAACACAAGTCATGTGAGCATGTTTATTAGTACTGCTTGTGAGAGGTCACGTCAGTTGTGCTCTGCCTCTTCATCTAACACCATATATGTATATGCACTTGTCTTAT
The DNA here is from genome assembly GCA_021397915.2 of Tor tambroides. NCBI lineage: Eukaryota > Metazoa > Chordata > Actinopteri > Cypriniformes > Cyprinidae > Tor > Tor tambroides. Next base: position 10,943 of record JAFVLL020023986.1, read on the forward strand.
AGCTGATAACAGACCAAGCGGAAAAACTGTAGGAACAGTTCAAGAGCCACCCAACACAAAGCAACCCGGTAAGTTTCACTGTCTACCCTAAATTAAATATTCCCCTAAAATATTTTAGTCACTTGAATGTATAATACAGTAGCTCGTCTTTGTTTCTCTCATTGTGTTCTTCTTTTCTGTTCCTCTATCTCAGTGCCAAGTGGTGTTTTTGCTAAAAACTCTCTTTGGAGGGGTTCATACGAATATCTAGGGAAGAAGCAGCCAGCAATGCTTAGCATAACTGCTTTTGAACCATTCAGCAATCGAGTCAATGGCACTCTCATGGACCACAGCGGGGTACAGCTCAATCTGGCTGGTGAGTGTTTTTTATTTTAACCTCACAACACATTTTACCAACCACTCATTTGTGATGCTTCAGCAGCAAGGTAATGCCAATTTTCTGGCCTGTACTGCCTCTAGCACTGTGTTTTGTGTAGTCTTAAAGAAAAAGATAAAATCTGTATTTGTTACCTATTTCAAACCATTTTTTTTATTCCATGGAGCATAAAAGGAGATATTTTGTGTAATGTCTAAAGCTTGGAATACACCACACAACTTTTAACACTAAACATCATACACTAAATAACTGAGCATCAAACACTACTAGACTTTCAAGGCATTCCGAATACAACAAACTCGCACAGAAACGTGCCTCGTTGCCGTGAGACACATAATAAATTGCAATATTTTTTTCTACAATTGTTCAAAATATCAAACATTTTTGATATCCTCCAAATGGATGGAATCATAGTCTAAATCTAAAAAAAATCAAAGTCTCTGACTATCATACAGTGTCATTTTCTTTGAAATCTGTGAACTCAAATCTGCAGACTGGCTCTGACTTTAAGCATATGTGGATTTTATTTTTTAAATCTGTACTGCATATATTTAATATGTAATGAAAATGTTACTATTACTAGTCTCATTATTGTTGAGTCATTACATTGAAAATCCATTTAAAACTAACACAAATACAAAAAGTACAAGAGCTTGGCGATTATGTTTTATTGTGAACACTTGTGACACCCATTAACACTCCTCTCCATTTCTGCAGGTACCTATAAGAAAGAAGAAGCCCAGTTATTGCTGCAGGTCTATCAGATTCGAGGTCCTGTGGAGATCTTCGTTAACAAGTTCAAAATTGACAACTGGGCCTTGGATGGACATGTATGTATATTCCTCTTTCCCTTTCCTCTGATCTTCCCCACAGTTGTAACAGGAAGCCCTTGTGTGCATTACATCCGTAGAATCATTATCCTGGCGTTTTGAAATGAAGACTCCCTGCAGTGTGAAACGTGGAAGTAATAATCATTGTGATGATTCTACAGATTTTCCACGTTGTAATGGATTAGATTCAAATAGATTGTTTGCTTTGAAGATATTAGGCAACCGCAGATCAAATATTTGAGCCACATAGATGCGATTTAACTTAACCCAGCCATCCAATTGACTAATACATAAGTGGACTGGTTACTGGGAAAAAGAAGCATCTTACATTTGATTTCAACAGCCGTGCTTTTATGTTGATGCAAGTCCTTTCTCCTTCATGGTATGACTCCATGCAGATGTAGTCTTCAGAAAGTAGTGCTCTCGCTTTGAAAGGTGGACGTTTCTGAACCTTTACTGCAACCTGAGAGTGCTCGAAGTGTACGTCAATACTCACAGGCTGATGTAAGGGCTCTTGTATAGGGCCAGACCTTGGGCTGCTTTAACTACTGAAACCTTCAACCACACACACACACACACACACACAGACAACTTGTCACTTCTGGGGATAGAAGAGAACCGACAAAATTTTTCTTTTAATTAAAACGTCAGTTAAATCATTGCTGGGTAATCAGGGCCAGACGTCTCTACCCCCCTCCAATGCACTCGGGACAAGCACCTGGGAGAGTGTAATTAAAAGTGTGGGCCACGAGTGTGTGGCTCTTGTGTGTGTGTGTTCATGTAAGAGAGAGAGATAGAGAAAGCACAAGAGGTAGAGAAGAAGGGAGAAAGCTACTTTTATATGTGTTTGTATGTGGATTTGTACACTTTTTATGCCTCAGCGAGGAATGATGAGGAAAGTAAATTTCAAACATAAGTAGTCTTTCACATCGCTGACACATTTTACCTTTCAGTGGCTCGTTTGTGACATTTTGAAAATTCTTTATACTTTTTTGTACTTTTCTCCACAGGTGTCATATATGCCTTCTTCTGATTCATTTGTGTACCAAGGCTTTGTTCGAGGAAAAGGCTTCGGCCAGTTTGGACTTCAGAGGCTGGGTATGTCTGCTTGTCTTATAGGACTGTAAAATCTTATTTGTTAAAGGGATGAAATTAAAAATTACTTCATGTCTTTCCAAACCCATAAGACTTTTGTTCATTCTCTAAACACAAATGTGACCCTGGACCACAAAACCAGTCATAAGGGTCAATTTTTTGAAACTGAGATTTATACATGTAGCGTTTGGACGAATCAGACACACATTTAGTCATTATATTTAATGAATAATTCAGGAAACCCTCTCATTCCACACACAAATTGTGAGGG
>JAFVLL020023987.1:0-25076 GCA_021397915.2 Tor tambroides
TAGCTCGAGATCCAAAGCCCTAGAGATCCTCCAACCCAGTCACAATGAATTTGAATTTCATGTTGATGATTTAGGTGTGAGGTTATTTTTTTTTATTCCTAGACACCCCCTAACACACACTCCAGTCAGGCGGCGCTCCCTGTCTACTTATGACCTTCTCCGCAGCCATATTCTTCACAGAGCGAGAACACAGCCCTCAGCGAGACGTGGCTTCTCTCTCCAAAGTCTCTCTGTGCTTTGGCGCTTGTTTAAAATTTCCCACCGAGACAAAAGACGGATTAAGTAAAGTTGCTTCAAATCCTCGGAAGGCGAGTTAAGGGTTCTTCCTGAATAATGATGATAAACATGTGCTTTTTTCTCCCTCAGATTTGATTTGCGGTGAACAATGCAGCAGTTTCCATTCCGCCGTTCCTCCCAAGTTAATATTTTTACAACAAATTCTCCCTCCATGCACGACGGCCCAACTCAGGCTTGAAAAACAATGCTTAATTTTACAAGTCCCTGTAGCTTTAGCGACAACGTGAATTATTAATCTTCCACAGCTTGCAAAGTCTTGTTTCAAAGCTTTGTAATTCCAGAGAGAGAAGGTGAAAATTTAATCAAACACTAAGAAAGAAGAGTCTGAGGGGCGCTTGGAAGGGTGCACAAAGTCTTCAGAGGCAAATTGTTGCTGTGAGAGGAGAGAAAAGGACAAGCCTGACCTCTGCTAGCACGGTTGAGCTTCACCTCAGGTGAGTTTCTGCAGCATGCGTCTCACGTTGTCATGTTGCTACCGCAGTACCACATCTGTCTCCCTCTCTCTCTTTCCTGAGGCCTGCTCATGAAGGGAAATGTTATATTTAGCTGACCAGTATTTTGTTTGTTCACTGGATGTAACGGTGCCCTTGGAAGACTGCCAGATTGCTGCAGAGCCCAGTCTCTCTCTCTTTCTTTCTCTTTTTGTCTCTCATATATATGAATAAATTTATAAATATATATTTGACTGACTGCCTCAAACCTTTCAGTGCAAGACTGATTTATTGTGACACTGCCAGAGTGAAAATGCCATATCCAAAAGTACCAAGTTGACTTTGCATTGCATTCCCAAAGCACTAATAATCTTGAAGAAGCATCAAGCGTTATCGAAGAAAACTGCATGTTCATTTAATCCTGTCGATCATGAAACACCTTGGGTCTATGTATTAATACCGTACACTCATTACCACTTTATTGAAAGGAGAGTTCACCAAAAAATAATCTGCCTCATTTACTCACCCTCAAAATCTTAGAACACAAAACACAAAATGAGAAGTTTTGAAGAACGATCATGCTGCACTTTTTCATAAAACAGAAGTGGATGGAGACCAAAGACAATCAAGCACCTAAATGACACCATAAAAGCATTATGAAAGTGGCCAATACTTTTGCATTAAATTATAAGTCTCAGTCATCATTTGCTCACCCTCAAATGTACAAAGGAGATGTTTTGAAGAATGATCATGCTGCTCTTTTCCATACAATAGAAGTGGATGGGGACCAAAGCCTTTCAAGCTCCTAATAGGACAAAAAGCACCATAAAAGCATCATGAATTTGGTCAATACAACTTGTGTGTTATATTCCAAGCCTTCAGAGGTTTTGTTTACAAAAAACATATCGAAATATACCAAAAAGCCTTGACATTTGTTGTCTCCATTGACTTTCATTGTCTAGAAAGAGTAACAGTTGATGCTCCTTTGGCTTCTTTTGGTAAAAGAGCATTTTATGGCTGAAATGTAAATTATTTTCATATTAATCTGAAATATACAATGTATTTTTGTACAGTATTGCATATAAAATGGCACTGACCTCAGTTCATCACGCTAAAGTCGCTCCACCACCACAGCAAACCACATCAGTTTACCTGAGTCTGACTCAAGGATTATATCAAAATGAGAATTTATGAAATTGGTATTTGCCGTGTTGTTTTATCTGACACATATTTAGATAGTAATGAGCTCAGCTCACATCAGATACGGGCTTAATCGGATACATTACCTTGGCAACGCTTCTGCATGCGTGGGTGCCACGATCCTGGAAGGTTTCGCCATGTAAATGCGCATTAAGGGTCTTAAATGCATTTGTTTTTGAGAACAAATATCCCGACCAGACATTTAGACGTCAAAAGACCCTGACCTACTTCTAAATGTGGACATACTCAAAAGGAAACAAGTCAGTCCATGTATGATTGTTGTCTTGATTACAGCATAAAGTGCAGTAAACCTGCTGCCCTGGTGGCTTCTGACACCGGGAATGAGATTACTCTTCTCAGAAAGCTTTTGTGCACTCGAAATTTGTTTTCCTTGTACTGACATGTCTTTTCGCAGAATCTCTTCTCTTCATGAGAGAGATTAATGCGAGCGGACAGGAGCGAACAGCTGAATCACATTTTCAAAGGCTGCATCGCACGGCAGCGGGGTGACCACCTCTGCTCTGGCCTCGTCTGGTCACTGGACCGCGCTGGCTTTTATCAGCACAATCTGCTCCCGTGTCCCTCGTTATGAGAAAGCACCTGGCCTCCAATTGGGGACAAGCTGTCCAAACCAACCGAGGTTCACCGGACACCCACAAACCCAATGTCGCCGCCACTCGAATACAAAAAAGCCTCAACTACAAACATTTGACTGTTAATCATTACGAAGATGATTTCCGTGCAAGCGCTCGGATTGAATTTGCTCATTTTAATTGGTTGTATGGAAGGCAGCTCACATTTCCTAAACAAACAGTGGGAATTGAGCTTTGCCATTTTCCGAGTGCAACGAGTCTTATCATACATCAACAAATGGAAAGTGCAATGAGGAGGAGCTGCAAAATCATTTACGTATTCATAGAGAATTACTCAACCTCTGCTATAATGTTATCTTGCTCTGAGAGTTAGTGTGAAAGCCCAAGATTCAGAAACTTAAAGTTTTCAGACAAAAAAAGCAATACAGAGCTCTTACTCAAAAGTTTTAATTCGTGTCAACAAATGATAGTGACCCTAAAAGCAGCGGTACCTGCTGATAGCATAATGGAGCTTACAGTGAAGTTTCCTGCAGTACATTGTAATTAGATTTTTATTTTTTGCTTTCCTCTGCCAACCTTCCTGTTTTGGTGTCACACCGCCAATTTAAAGTGCCCCTATTATGCCATTTTTAAGGTTGCTAATATTGTTTTATGAGTCACCTAAAACAGGTTTACATGCATCCAAGGTCAAAAAACACTTTAGTTTTCTCAAAAAATAGCTTTAATTTCACCTCATTTCTAAATGATTCCTAAACGACTCGTGCAAAGCAGTTCGAAGAATCAGTCTCTCTAAACCCCGCCTTCCCGTGAGCCCTCGCTGCTGTGATTGGTCAGATGGCGCAGTCCTTTGTGATTGGTCTACCGCGTACAGCGCGAATGACAGCCCATGGGCGGACATTATGCAAATGTGTTACTTCGTGACGTACAGCCATAACAGAATAAGATTCGAATTCCTGACGACTCGTTTAGGCGATTGCGAGCCAACTCTTTTTTTTTGATGGACTTTATATATCGTGCACTTTCGGCTTCACAACTTTGCAGAAAGTTTATGTTTCACATACTGCAACATGACACACTACATGAAAGGTAATATTCGAAAAGGCATAATAGGGGCACTTTAAATGATTAACTGGCAAGGGAGCTTCTTCCACATGGACTTTTAGACAAAGCTCTCACAAGTTTAAATTTGTCAGCTAGTAATGTTCTACAGTGGATATACAGGATATGCATCATTTTTTCTGAATTTGTAAAATTATTTCCACCACATCTCAATATTAAATAATAGTATTATGTAGTGAAAATTAGATTTGAAACATTTTTGGGATATAATTGTGCCTAGCAATTAAAGAATATTAAATATACAAAATAATATTCAATAATAATAATAGTAATTTAACATTTTTAGAACATTTACAGCTTGATAATAATATGTAATAATATCTAATAATGTCTAATAATAATAATAATAATATTTACAATGATAATATTTTAATAATAATAATATTTTAACTTTTTTTTGCACAATTTGACCAAAATTACAGATTGCTTGCAAATTATACACAATAAAATTTTTCTGATTTTTACCTTGATTTTTCATGTCACATTTCATATCGATTTGCTCTTCACTGATGTTGCTGTCTCCTTGGTGCCTCTTTGTAACCAAGTAAAAAAACGTTGGTATTAGTGGTTAAATTGTTGGTTGCTGTGTAAAATGTTGACAATAAACGGCAATTTGTAATTTGTGTAAAAATTACAATCATTTTTCCACAATAAATATCAAAACAGTTTATTTCAGTATTTGTTTACATCATTTAATTTTAAATGTTAAATTTTAGTATTAAATATTATTTTATTCTAATTTATTTTCATATTTCAAGACTGAAGGTCTGGGACTAGGACAAGGGAAAACCATAAAACAGCAAAAATAAGTTTCCATGACTGTGTAAATGTCTCCTTCATATAACCAAATCTGTTTGTTTGAATAAAAATCAACCCCTGGAACTCTAAAAATGTCCGTAATTGAACAAAAACACATATATGTGCATCATACATCTGCAGAAAAGCCGTCGCAAATGGCGGCGACGCTGAGATTCCGTAGGCGGAGAATCGCCGCCTCCTCAAGTTGCAGCTACGCTTATCTCAGTCAACAGGCTGCGGAGAGTCTGACACGCGCTTTTGTCTCGGCCCACGTGCACTCCTTTATCTCTGTCTTTCTTTCCTTCACCCTCTTCTTCTTCTTCAACAGCTGTCCAAACCCAAGCACCCCTCAGCCTCCTCATCACCCACTTACTCCAACTTTGCGTGGCCAATTAGCATGTTGAAATCCCAATCAAAACAACGGGCTGTCAGCCTGTAACAGAACGACACTCGGTTACTCTGCCTCCATAATCCATACGCCTGAGACTTGAGCTTTGTCAGTACAAGTGTTCTAGCTGTGCTGATATCCGTGTGTTTGTCTGGAGACTTTCTGAATGTCTTAGTATGCCAACATAAACCTCGACTCTCAATGCAACGCAGAGACTGTCTTATATAGATCATTCCGGAATGGTAATCTGTGAATTGGAGCCCTGTGGGCAAATTCATTAAGTGTACTATTGTTTTGTTCAGCACAATTTTTTTATTGTGTTCATTTACTCTAATAGGCTTAATATAGCTGTTGCTAATTTGGTAGAAATGGGACTAAAATTAAACTTGACGACTGTGATTAGCAAAATTAGCAACAAGCAAGGACATTTCCATAGTGTGCTATTGTTCAACGGCTGGTGTCATTATTATTAGCAGGCATTGAACGGCCAAAGGCTTTCTGTCACCTGCAAATGAAGATGTATGACACCACATTTCTCCCAGTTCAAGTAGCATTATGGACTCTCTGGAAAGTGGTTTTCTTCCTCCACAGATGCCCCACCTTCATTCTGTATTCATTTCAGGGTACAAAAAAAAGAAAAACATCTGCATAGGGTGAAGGGCTTGTCATTGGAGGACGAATGAGGAGAGAAAGCGTATTATTTGCATAAGCTGTCTCAGCATTAGCTATAAGATGGATTTCGCATCAGTAGCTTTGTGATCCCCGACTGTAAGAGTTTCTCTGAGATACCAGACAAGATGAGACTCTTTTAGATTTGATAGCAGAATGCAAAACTGACACTCATCAAATGCAAGGAAAACTTTTTAAAAGCTGAAACACTTTTAAAAAAGTTCTTTATTGGGATCTATGGTTCCATTAAGAACTTTAAATATCCATGGAATCTTTTCACTGCACAAACGGTCCTTTATAGTGGAAAAAGGTTCTTCATAATACTAAAAAATTCTGTTAAGTGGTTATTTTAAAAATGGTTCCATTCAAGGTTCTTTGGGGAATCAAAAATGGTTCTTTATGGAACCTTTATTTTTAAGAATGCATAATACATGGTTTAAATCCATTTGAAATGTAAGAAGGAATTACTATTGTTCTTTTAACTGAATTGATGAGTGTCTTTCTGCAGGTTAAACATTGGCATCATTGAATTAGTCACTCAAGCTATTTGTTCACTCAACCATTCCCTCAAGTGAATCGTTCAAAATCACTGATTCATTTAGTAACAAAATGTGAGTCATTGATTTGATTTGTTTAAAACACTGATTCATTTAGCAACGACACTACTGCACTGTATTTGGTGTACAATTTTCAATAGGCTATATGTCGAACGTCACCTGACCAAACCCGGAAAACAGGTCTCATCGCTTCGGCTTGTCGGAGAACGCATTAATAGCAGTATTAATTAATGGCAATATCAGTGGACTTTTAAGGTAATCAGTTAAATTAGCTAGCTGTTTATATTGTTGACGTTTTATTCTACTTTTATATATAAAGGTTTGTGAAAAGAATAAAAATAAAAAACTTTTATATATCAATCCACATATGTGATGGACATTGGTTGTGATTATCTTTACTGTCTACTTTGAAGGCATCTTGAGTAAAACAGCTTCATATTTAACGAGGCATATGCAAAACGTGTGAACCGGAAGCAACGAGACCTGGTTAGCAGAATACGGAAGTCTGTTGCGCATATAGCCTATTGCTAGTAAATTTTATAATTAGTTACAAAGAAACAGCAAGCAACACATTGAATTAATCATGAAAATTTGAAGTTGAAAAAAATAGCATTTTCTTGTAAAATGTATACACTATAGTCTAGTAACAGTGCACCGTAAAATAAAAAATTTTAAAAAATGAAGTTGTGAATAAAACAAAGATTATTTCAGTTTTTCTTTTCGTTGTCCAGAGTCACACAATGGTTAAATATGCTTTGGTCTATTTGGTAAAAATTTTGTATAACTGCAACAAAAACAGACAAAGTAACTGGCATTTTTATGATTATTCTACTTCCTTTTATGTAAAGCACTTTGAATTACCATTGTGTATGAAATGTGCTATATAAATAAACTTGCCTTGGCAATATTTTGTCTAAAATGTCAGTTACTTAAAATTAGCTTTTTGTTTATTGAACTGCTGTATTACTGTAATATCGTACAAGTGAAGACAGAGAGAATGGTTAATATATAACGTCTGAAACAATAACTGGCTCTGTTTGCCGCAAATATATAAGGGGAATATTTCCTTGTCACAGGGACACGACTGTTTTATAATGAAATACTGCAGCATACAGTTTCATGGCCAGTAAGAAAAATTTATGGCCCGTTAATTTTCTCAATTCACCTGCTTTTGGCAGGTGAGTCAGAAAGTAATTTTTTGACCCAGCTTGTTAACTCTTTCTATTATATATTCTGCTCTGTTTACCAAGATGGAAAGTAGGATGTAACACAGCTGAGAGACAAATGGGCAAGCCAAGGAAGCGCCGCAAATGATTTTTCAAAACAAATTTGTACATCGATTCCCTCAGGTTGTGGAACAAGCGAGCAGATTTAATTGGGAAGATGCCCTAGAATAGGAGCTCACCTGGAGACGACCATTTTTTACACTCTTTCCTTGTGTCTCTCCCTCCCTCTCTATATTCTTTATCTCAGTCTGTCAGAGAGGCCCTGTAATCACTTCATCTGTTATCAGTCATTCCCACTGTTTCTGCCATCCCAGAATGCTCGGCTCTTGGTTGAAAGTCTCCTCTATTGACAGCCCCGGGTTATCAGCAGCCTGTGAGGGAACATCGCTCGGATACTCCGTTTGTGGGCATTACTCGTCTAGATTTATATTGTTTTATTCTCAACTAGTTCATTAAAGTTTTATTCAGAATTTTTTGTATGCATTTCATTGGTTCTTCTTAGAAATGATAGATAGATAGATAGATAGATAGATAGATAGATAGATAGATAGATAGATAGCTTTTTTTACAAATGCAATCTAAACTACTGCATATTGTACTGTATAATGTATATACAGCATATTGTAATTCATGTGTAGCATTTGTAATGATTAATTAGTGTTTTATTTTTAATTTGGACAAAATGCATCCATATGCTCTTCTTTGTCTCAGCGGTCGTGGACTTTATACTGACACCTACTGGTGTGGATGTATAGTTTGTTTACTAATTTCTAATTGACTAATTCCTCAAAAGTACTTTTCATTTATTTGTTTATCTTGGCTTGAATGCAGATATTACGGTATAGCATTGTTTTACAGTATGCATCCATCACCTTGATTAGAAACGCTGTCCTGGAAGTGTTTTGTGCTGTCGGATCTGTTGACTTTGATTCGCCTGTTGTCTTATTTGTTCCCTTTTTTTGCATCAGTTCCAAATCCATATCATGACTCAGCCCACAGGCAAGCTGCTCACGTCTATATTTGCACTGACTCGAAAGCGTACCATTAAGTGGGTCACATCTTAGGAAACTTTGGCCTGCTTTGCCAGTTGGACCCATGGTAATGAGGACAAAAGGAGGGCGAAATCTGTTGGCCCTTGCGCGGCGCTGACTCATAAGCATGAGCGCCGTAGACTGATGCCGTCTTACCGAACTTTGGCCCGACTAGCCGGGAGCTCGGCGCGAGGGCGGCCTGTATGACCTCATCGAACATCCTCATAAATCAGAAAAGTTTGGCGTGCCTAAAATTCATTTTCTGTAAAGTTTGCTGCAATCTAGACTGTTGTTCAAGTTTGGGATCAGTTAGATTTTTAAAGAAGTTTCTTAGGCTCATCAAGGCTGTGTCTACATTATTTGATCAGAAAAACTAATTTTGTGAAATATTATTGCAATTTAAAATAACAGTTTTTTTTGTTTAATACACTTTACAATAGAATTTATTTCTGTGACGCAGCACTGAATTTTATCAGCCACTACTCCAGTCTTCAGTGTCACATGATCCTTCAGAAATCATTCTAATATGCTGATTTATAATCAATGTTGGAAACAGTTGTGCTGCTTAATATTTTTTTGGACCTGTGATACTTTTTTTTCAGAATTCTTTGATAAATAAAAAGTTAAAAAGAACAGTGTTTATACAGAATTTTTTCTATTAAATTTTTTAAAAGAAATTTTGTTACAATATACACTACTATTCACAAGTTTGGGGTCAGTACATTTTTTCTTTTTTTTCTTTTTTTTAAATAGATTAATACTTTTATTCAGCAAGGATGTGTTAAATGGATAAAAAGTGATAGTAAAGACTTATATTGTTTGAAAAGATTTCTATTTTGAATAAATTCTGTTCTTTTGAACTTTTTATTCATCAAAGAATCAAAGAAAAACACAACAGTTTCAACACTGATAATAAATCAGCATATTAGAATGATTTCTGAAGGATCATGTGACACTGAAGACTGGAGTAATGGCTGATAAAATTCAGTGCTGCGTGACAGAAATAAATTTGAAGTATATTAAAAAAGGAAACCAATATTAGAAATTGCAATAATATTTCACAATATTACGGTTTTTAATCAAATAAATACAGCCTTGACGAGCATGAGAGACTCTATTAAAAAAAATTAAAAATCTTACTGATCCCAAACTTTTGAATTGCAGTGTGCATAGAATCGGTTAAACAGAAAACCTGCAAAGGAAGCAGCAGTTTTATGACTTTGCAGCTGAATTAAATGAGGCATGTTGATGGCTTTGTGCCTAGAGTGATAAAACTGATTTTCTTTTATTTTTCACGACGAGGCCTCAGTGGTACAGGTAGCCTCAGTACTTGGCTTGATGGGGCCTGTCCATTTTCAGCTCCCTTTTGCTCTAGTGGAGATGAAGAGGCAGTGATTGTGCCGGAAAAAATATCCGGGAGTGCCTGTGCCCCGAATCAACCCTTCAACAGTGTAAGGTCACTCTCGACGGCTGGAGGGAGGAGGGGACGTCCTGCTAATCCAAGCCCTCGTCCGGCTCACATGTAAGGATTACATCCTCACGTTACATTACCACAATCGCCCCCCTGCATCTCGCCGCTGACCTGTTCTCTAAGCCGGAGAAAGAACATGACCAAAACACATGCTTAATCACGCCGCATCTCTACAGCTGTTGCATTTTCTGTACTTGAGGAGTTGCTATGGCGACAGTCAGCCATGTTGGCCTTGATGTTTTCACAGTCCCCTCTAATTACGCTCCGTGGTTTGAAATGACTCAGGACGTTTTGGTGCGCCGTGCAAATGATTCTGACAGCACGGTCCACTGAAAGAGAAACTGTGAAGGTAATGTTTGCGCCATGAAAACGTCTTTGATTCTGATATAGTGCACATTCTAAATATTTAGTAGTAATGGTGTATGGGATTTTATCAATATGATTAGGTTAGTTCTGTTAATTCTACCTTCATCCAATCAATCTTACTCTGCACCCTATCTAGAACCAATTATGAAGACAAATACTATTTTTCAAAAATTAATATTTGTAAAATAATTGTTAAAAAAAATATAATAATAATAAGTATTTGTAAAATATTGTTAAAAACAATAATAATAATAATAATAATAATAAAGTATTTGTAAAATAATTGTAAAAAATATTATTATTAATAATAATAATAATAATAATAATAATAAGTATTTATACAATAATGTAAAAAATACTTTAACAAAATAAAATTGTCAGATTATGTCTGGTAAGTTGATCATTATTTTAAATATCAGCATTTTAAATTTGTTTTGGCTGACAATCAATTAATAGTTGCTATAAAACTAAATATATATATATATATATATATATATATATATATATATATATAGTGGGTACAGAAAGTATTCAGACCCCCTTAAATTTTTTCAGTTTTTTTATGCTGCAGTCTGATACTGCAATTGTTTAAATTATTTTTTTTTTCTCATTAATCTATACTCCGTACCTCATAATGACAAAGTGAAAACAGGAATTTAGAAATGTCTGTAAATGTATTAAAAATAAAAAACTGAAATATCCCATTTACGCAAGTATTCAGACCCTTTGCAACAAAACTTGAAATTTAGCTCAGGTGCCTCGCATTTCTCTTGATCATTGCTGAGATGTTTCTACACATTGATTGGAGTCAAATTAAATTGATTGGACATGTTTTGGAAAGGCACACACCTCTCTATAAAAGGCCTCACAGCTGACAATGCATATCAGAGTGAAAACCATGAGGTCAAAGGAACTGCCTGCAGAGCGCAGAGACAGGATTGTATTGAGGCACAGATCTGGGGAAGGCTACAAAAAAAATCCTGCTGCACTGAAGGTTCCCAAGAGCACAGAGCCTTCCATAATTCTCAAATGGAAGAAGTTTGGCACAACCAGGACTCTTCCAAGAGCTGGTCGCCCAGCCAAACTGAGCAATTGATTGAGAAGGCCTTGTCTAGAGTGGTGACCAAGGACCTGATGGTCATTCTAGTTGAGCTCCGTGATCATATATGCAGATGGGAGAAATGTACAGAAGGACAAACATCACTGCAACACTCCACCGATCTGGGCTTTATGGCTGTGTGGCCAAACTCAATCCTTTCCTCAGTGAAGACACATGAAAACCCACTTGGAATTTGCAAAACAGCACCTAAAGGACCTCAGACTCTGAGAAACAAGATTCTCTGGTCTGATGAACCTCAATTCTAAACATCATGTTTGAAGGGAACCCGCTCTGCTCTTCACCTGCAGAGTACCATCCAAAAAGTAAAGTGTGCTGGTAGCAGCCTCATGCTGTGGGGCTGTTTTTCAGCAGCAGGGACTGAGGGACTCGTCAGAGTAGAAGAAAAGCTCAGTAAACCAAAATATTGAGAGAGCCTTCATGAAAATCCAGTCCAGAGCATTCAGAACCTCAGACCAGGCTGAAGGTTCACCTTCCAACAGGACAATGATGCTAAGCACACAGCCAAGGCAACACAGGAGTGGCTTAGGGACAACTCTGTGAATGTCCTAGAGTGGCCCAGCCAGAGACCTGACTTGAACCCTATCGAACATCTCTGGAGAGACCTGAAAATGGCTGTCCACTGACGGTCCCCATCCATCCTGACCGAGCTTGAGAGGATTTGCAAAGAAGAATGGCAGAAAATACCCCAATCCAGGTGTGCAAAGCTTGTTGCATCATACCCAAAAAGACTTGAGGCTGTAATTGCTGCCAAAGGTGCTTCAACTAAGTACTGAGTAAAGGGTCTGAATACTTATGTAAATGTGATATTTCAGTTTTTTCTTTTTAATAAATTTACAGACATTATTAAAATTCTGTTTTCACTTTGTCATTATGAGGTACGGCATGTAGATTAATGAGAAAAAAAATGAATTTAAACAATTGTCGTATCAGGCTGCAACATAAAAAAATTGAAAAAATTTAAGGGGGTCTGAATACTTTCCGTACCCACTGTGTATATATATATATATATATATATATATTTTAACACAATTAACTTTGTGTGCTTTAATAATGACAAAATTAATCAGAATTTAAAAATAGAGGAAATGTGCATACATAATTAAATATTTAATACTGTTAAATTTCTTGTAAAACATACTCCAATAATTATATTTATTTTGATTTACAACTTTGAAAAAAAAAACATTTTTTAGAGTGCAAAACAATTATTTCACACTGGGAACGAGCCACTTCACACTAACTTGATGCTGTGTTGCTGTGAAAAGTAGACTATCTCATTTATAAAATCCATTATTATACCTGCCATAAATATTATCACATTAACTCACCATGAAATGTCATACATACATCATGCAACACAAAGCTTTGTGTGATTCAACCGTACGTTTCATTCATCGCTGGTAACACTCGCGCGTGAGATCCATAAACAAAATCCAGCCTCCTGTGATGCGCAGTAGATGTGAGGTGGCCGTCACTCTCTGACAGCATCTCAGAGAGGGACCGCTGAAACCAGCCCCTCCGGCAACCCATTTATTTTTAACTCTCCCTCATCCCACCGTCTGCAAAAAAAAGCTCCTAGCTCTCCATTAGTGCAGTCACGTGCCGTCAGCGATGCACGGGCCAGTGGATGGCAACAAGGGACCAAGAGTCCCCTCTCCACATATCCAATCAACTCCTCTCCACGTGAGGGGTGATGCCCAGAACTTACATCTTCACCTTGAGGGGCTGTGGTTATACTTGACATTTCCATCAAACTAGCTTGGACAAGCTTAAATTCTGATTTTAAAAAGCTGGTCAATATTTGGCTAGATGTTTAAGCTGGCTAGTTATTTTTCAGGTACAGCCTGACCAGTATTACATTGATGAGACCAAAAAACCTAAAATGTTTGGCTATGTTTACATGCATGTGGATTCATTAAGATGGAAAGCACATTTCAGATATTTCTGGCTTGGATGAATTTAATGAGAGATCTTTGAGTTCATAATGAGATTTCTGACTTCTGATTGCAGACTTCTTGGCAAATCTAAGGGGAATTGTGAGTTGTGGTTAAGATCTTCTCAAAGAAGATCTGAAAGTAGAATATGAGATAATTTGGGTCTTTTTCGTAGGAGAAAATGGTCTAGGTTTCTATTTTCAGCAAACTGAATCTGTTTTTTTGTGTGGGGGGGGGGGTTGAAAGAAATAAATACTTTTAGTCAGCAAGGTTGCACGGTTTACACAAAAATATCAAGCAGCACAAACATTTTCAACTGTGAAAATAATAATAAAAATAATAAATCATTAATAAATCATCTGCATAACAGGAATATTTAAAATATATAAAAATATTATATATATATGTGACCCTGGAGCATAAAACCAGTCTTAAGTCGCTGGGGTATATTTGTAGCAATAGCCAAAAATACATTGTATGGGTCAAAATTATTGATTTTTCTTTTATGCCAAAAATCATTAGTATATTAAGTAAAGATCATGTTCCATGAAGATATTTTGTAAATTTCCTACTGTAAATATATCAAAACTTAATTTTTTATATGTAATATGTATTGCTAAGAACTTCATTTGGACAACTTTAAAGGTGATTTTCTCAAAATTTTGATTTTTTTGCACCCTCAGATTCCAGATCTTCAAATAGTTGTATCTCGGCCAAATATTGTCTGATCCTAACAAACCATACATCAATGGAAAGCTTCAGATGATGTATAAATCTCAGTTTCGAAAAATTGACCCTTATGACTGGTTTTGTGGTCCAGGGTCAAATATATCATCTTCTTCACAATATTTCAGTTTTTACTGTATTTTTTGATAAAATAAATCCTTGGTAAACATAAAAAAAGGATTTATTTGATCAAAAATACAGTTTAAAAACTTAATTATTATAAATAAATATATAAATAAATAAATAAATACATGAATGAATGAATTTCAAAAACATTACAAAAATGTATACTATCCACTTCAACACTATAGCTCTATATCAAAATATAATATCAAGTTAATACTTAAATGAAACATAAATGTTGCTCCAGAGACTTAATGGAGTTCTTCAAAGCGCATCCAATTGGAAAAATAAAATTCCTGTGGTGGGAATGAACATTCGCAGTTGACGAAGATGAGATAGAGCCAATGGATATTCAATGGAAACATGACAGCACTGCAACACAGAAGATGGCACGTTTGTGTGTTTGCGACGCTTTATTTTGTCGTGCCGGTTCCAGGACTGCCAGCTGTGCCAAGCTCCAGTTTTAAAAGCTGAAGAATAATCTCTCCGGAGAGCAAAACATGCAGTCTTAGATGCAGGATAGGAACGGACACCCACTTCCTAGCATTAACGCACTTCAAAAACAGCTTGGATACATTAACCATCTCTGGTTAATATTCCGAGTGTGTGGTGACCCTGATAAAAACTCCCACCCGTTTTGCCATGACAGTCGTGATCTACGGGCGAGCGTACGACCGTGCATGCATGTGAGTTTCACGGGTGTCTTTTTTACGATTCATTCTCGGAGCAATCAGGCATCTCAACCGCTGTGTCTATTCTGTCATTACCGCTTTAATGAAGCGTGAAAGTGGTTGGCTTGCTCACCTTGAGTGTGTGAGCGCGCGTGCGTGTGTGTATGGGAGGGGTGAAGAGTGTGTCAAGTGTCCGCTGCTGTGTGTCAAACTGACTCACCAATCAGGAGAGGAGGTGGATTAGTTCACTGCTGTGGCAGTGGGCGGACTATCAGAGCTCCTCATGCGGTCACATCATCTCTTTTCCTCTGTGCGTGTGTCAAACTCTTCAATGGGTCCTTATGCAATGGCCTAAAAAGTGTACAAGTTGCTCTTAAAAATGTATGAACGTCACTGCATTCGAAAACAAAATATCAAAACAAGTTGAGTTTATTTTTAACAAAGCAATGTCTCTCATCTAAACTGAACAAGAACGCAACTGACCATGTTACCCTCAAACAAATGTGGTGCATAATGGTCTTCATTTACCCCAAAAGCCTTACTATTGGATTTAAGAACATTTTTATGTCCAAAGTAATTTGATTCAGCATCCTTATATTATACCATCACAATCTTACTATTGAATATTCAGAAGTTTTTACATTCAGGGAAAAATAAAGTGCCTTAGTGCGATTTAATAGTTATATTATACATTTTATTGATATTTTCTTTAATTTAATGTCATGTAATCATGAGCTGTATTTTCATTTTGAACACTATTTATATATATATATATATATATATATATATATATATTTTTTTTTTTTTTTTTTTTTTTTGATTCATAATTAAAAGTTAATAGTTATATTATATATTTTATTGATATTTTCATAGATTTATATTAATGAGCCGTCTTTTGATTTTTTCACACACACACATACACTGTCGTTCAAAAGTTTGGGACCAGTAAGATTTTTAATGTTTTTTAAAGAAGTTTCTTCTGCTCATCAGGGGTGTATCTATTTGATCAAAAATACAGAAAAAAAAATGTTATTTTGTGAAATATTATTGCAATTTAAAATAACAGTTTTCTATTTTAATATACTTTAAAATATAATTTATTCCTGTGATCAAACCTGAATTATTCCAGTCTTCAGTGATCCTTCAGAAATCATTCTAATATGCTGATTTATAATCAATGTTGGAAACCGTTGTGCTGCTTCATATTTTTTTGGGGACCTGTGATATTTTTTTAGGATTCTTTGATTGATAAAAAGTGTAAAAGAACAGCATTTATTAAAAAAAAAAAAATTGTGTTACATTATACAATGCTACTCAAAAGTTTGGGGTCAGTAATTTTTTCTTTTTTTTTTTTTAAAGAAATTAATACTTTTCTTCAGGAGGGATGTGTTAAATGAATAAATGTCATAGTAAAGACTTATATTGTTAGAAAAGATTTCTATTTTGAACAAATGCTTTTTAACTTTGTATTCATCAAAGAATCAAAGAAAAAAGTATCACAGGTTCCAAAAAACAATATTAACCAACACAACAGTTTCAACACTGAAGACTGGAGCAATGATGCTGAAAATTCAGCGCTGCATCATAGAAATAAATTCTATTTTAAAGTATATTAAAATATGAAACCAATATTAGAAATTGCTATAAGATTTCACAATATTACTGTTTTTTTCTGTATTTTTGATCAAATAAATACAGCCTTGATGAGCAGAAGAGACTCCCTTAAAAAACATTAAAAATCTTACTGATCCCAAACTTTTGAGCAGCAGTGTATATAAATTTATTCTTAATAGTTCATAGTTATATATATAACTATGAACAATATATATATATATATATATATATATATATATATATTATTGATTTTATATTATATATATATATATATATATATATATATATATATATATATAATTGATTTTTTTTTTTAAATATATTTTTATTTATATTACCTATTTTACATGAAAAGAAAAAAATTTAAAGTGGCTGAAGTACCAGCACAGGGTGGCAAAAAAAAAAATAAAAATCTGGGAAATGTGCCATGTATTATAGTTTCATAAATCTATTAAAATTCACCTTGTTGGTTTAAAACCACTGCTAAATTTGGCTCAGAAAAGTGATATTAGTTCTGAGAAAAGCTCTAGTGGCATTTATTTGCATTCAGTGCCACTTGGGTTGATATTTTATTATCTAACGGAATGATTTTTAAGTGTAACTTAACCGTCCAAAAACGGTTTGGGCCACTGTACCGCTCTGTTCTCATCAGGTCCTATGGAGCCTGTGCATATCTTAGCAAGACATAAGGACAGAGAGGAATAATCACATGGCTGTTCTCTCTCTGCAAGAGTTTTGGCTGTGAATCAAGCCTCCCCAACACACATTCTCCCTGTCTCTATCTATCTAAACGCCTGCTCTCTTGCTTTGCTGAAAGAGCGCTCCCAGGGGGCTCAGCTTTGTCTGGCTTAGGGGAGAGGAAACTCTCTGACTAGGCCAGGTACGAGGCAGGAGGAGGGTAAGTGGCGCTTGGCTCGTGGTGCTGCTTTGAGTTTTTTCTCTCATGTTCCCCGACTCCCTCTGGCCGTGGCCGTAGAGCTCTGGGAGATGTGAAGGGTGATGAATGGAACGGTTTGTGTTTTGGGAGGAGTGGCGTTCCCTCCTGAAACCTTTCAGCAAGACGTGCCATCACTCATGGCTGGCCGGCCAGGAAAGCGTAATCCCAGGTGCTGCTGGCTGGTGATTTTCAGCCAGTTTTTTGGCAGACTGCTCAACGCAATGGATAATAGAGTGAGACAAAAAAACAGGACTCAGCGGTTGAGATACGTTTCTCCTTCCATGAGCCTTTGCATGTCTGCTCAATGCAACGTAAAAGTTTAACTCTACAAATAAGCTATGGTTCAATCCAAACCAGAGGGCAAAGTTTGAACCAATATTGAGTACAAATTCAATAAATCGAAAGCCTCTGAATTTATGTTCACTGCATTCCATCCTTTGTGGGGCTCAAACATCATTCCTGTCAAATGAACATAAACCACTCCTAAAACCAAACAGAAACGGCAAATTGATAAAAAAAAATGTGTGTGTGTGTGTGTGTGTATATGTATATATATACACACATTTGTTTGTTTGTTTGCTCAACGGTGTGTGAGATTTCTTTCTTAAATCCTAAAATCTAGGATGTCCAAATAAGCAATTTAATGCATGCTAAATGCAACAAAAACAACAAAACGAACAGCCTAACTGGATCATATTATGCATATTCTTCTTTTAAATTGCATTGCTTTTATGTATTAAATTGCACTTAATTAAATGTTCAATGCTGAACATTTATGTAATATAAAATATGTCAGCCAGGGTCTAGTTTCTTTGATTTGTGTATGGCATCAAAACACTCTTATGAACATATTTTCAGTAATTCAGTAAAAGGCCACCAACACAGATTAACTCATGCTTAATTTTTTAAAAAATATATCTTCAATGTAGAATTAACACTGACCTTGTAAAGTAGTCCAATGCTAAGTTTAAAATGTTACGTTAAGATACCGTCATGCTATGAATTGTGTATACATATGCAATATGCTCAATAATTTTTAATTAAGACTTCACAATGGGTTGAATCAGAGCGTCAACAAATTGTCACCCTACATTACATTAACCTTTGATATGATATCTGGTTGAAAGTAACAGTTATTTGACCCTGAATCCTTTACAGTCACTGTCATTTATCTGGTATTGAGAAGCATGAGGGACACGACCACCGTCTTATGCTCCATCTGTCCAATGTGTGATCAAGCAGCAAACTGCCGACTCAGCTTAAGGCGACATCCTACTATAGCAGACTCAAAATAACTTGATTTGGGTCCGTTTGTCACACCTACCAACAAACTGTTTTTGCAGCACTTATGAAAAGAAAAAAGGGTTAAATCAGCCTAAACTGATTTGCAGGTCTCTCAGCCTGGCCAAACTGGTGTTTTGCTGGTTTAGCTGATCAAAAATTGTAAAAACCTCTCTAAAACCATCAAACCAGCCAACTGAGACAAAAAAGGAGAGCTTTCTAACCAGGATGATCATACTCAGCAATTAAGACTAGAAGACAGGTAACAAAATTGCTGATACTTCTCTCTCAATTCCCGTCATGGATGCCGAAATAATACCAGAAGCACCTTGAAAGCAAGTGTAATAGACTGAATCAGGATACAAATGATGTTGAAATTTTACCTCGTGAAACTGAAATTACCTTGTTTGGTTTGGATCTGAGCTGGAAAATGGCTTGTCAGTTTTTCAGTGTGAGAAGAAGCTCATAACATCATGTTGGAGACGACGTCAGAAAGGTCGGCAGGGCTTTTAAACAGGAAATTCAACACTGAAAAGATAGACAATTTTTATTAATCAAAAGCCTATCTATGCATTATAAAGGCAAAATGTTTTTGAAACTGATGCTACATTACTAGAGAAATCTGAGAAAAAGGACTGTCGCTTTGCCAAAAACTTCAACACCCATAACTGTATGTACAGCGAGACCAAAGATCAGTTTCCAGCTAAGGCTGGACAAAGTTTAGAGTTTAATGGTATGTTTACAACAACAACAATATACTAATAACAGAAAAATTTGTCTTGTCAAAACAATCCCATTCAAACGCATCCATGAAAATGACTATAAATGCTGTATTATGCATGCCAGGCCAGTAGTTGGCGATGTTATTGGTACAAACTCATATACTGCACAGAACATGTAATACAAAGGTGCATAACATCACCGTTTTCACAAATTCAAATTGTTGTAGTTTACAGAGACGATAGCAGTATCATTTTCAAAAACGTGCACTTTGAAACCTATTTTCAAAAGTTTTCAGGCCCCCAAAATGCAGTTGTTGTATAAACGAACGGCCAAAATGCATAAAATGTTTTGGTTTTAAACAGTTTAAAACAGTGTCGTTTAAACACCCCCTCAAGTTTAAAGTTTATAATAGACTGGGTTCGATCTGTGAGCATTTTATGTTATCTGATTGACTTTTGTCGACGAATAAATGGGAACATCTCGGTGCAGGTAACATGGAAAAAGAGTACACATTGTTCGTTCACATGTAATACTGACAATGACTTTGTATGTAACAATACAAAGCTAGTTGAAAATAGGCAACAAGTTTAACTCAAGAAGACTACGTAAATAAAACTTACAACTAACGAGATGTCATCCTTACTGTATCTCCAGTACGTAGGCTATTATCTCAGAAAAAAAGGTACAAAAACTGTCACTGGGGTGGTACATTTTCAAAAGCTACATTATTGTATCTTATTTACCCCTAAAGGGTGCATATTACTATCTAAAGTGTACAACCCCAGTCTCAACTTTTGTACCTTTTTTCTGAGAGTGTAGAACAACAGAAGATTCAATAATCTGATTGAAAGGATCAGTTGACCCTGCATCCTACATTGTCACTGTCACTGACAGGGTATCGTGGGGCATCCGGCCACCCTCTTACACTCCATCTGTCCGATGTGCACTCGAGCGCCCGGGCTGGGATCTCACACGCCAAACTGCTCACTCAGCTTAATTGATCTGACGATTCACACTTAGTGCCAAGAGGAACAACTGCATCTTTGCCTAGGATTCATCCTAAGGGATCGATTTCATTTACTTCCAATCTTTGATCGGTGAAAGTAATGGCTCGGACAGAGAGATGCATGCATGTAACCTCTGAATCTTAATCAAGCGGAAGATCACCGGTCAGTTCAATAAACATCACCGTATGGGAGATTTCATCCCATTCTGAGACTTATTGTACGAGCGTAATACATTCTCACCAGAAGATCTCATCAATATTTCATTTATTTGATCATGAATATGTTATGTTAGTATGTTAATAATTCTCTCTATTGGCCATGATGGCCGTATCACGGTCGTACAACAGCCCACAGTCCCATCGTGTAGCTTTAGCTTCAACAAACAGATTAATGTTGAATAGCAATTTCCTCGCAGTCACCTCGATTAATGAATCCCACCATCATTTCTGCAGCTCGGTGGTATTGAACAGGTCAGATTATTAAAAAGCCATTTTAGCTATACATGAAGGTGATATATGAGGTCACCGGCATGAAAGGAAACGTCTTAATGTTTAAGATCAACCATGATACGATTGTCTTTCTCTCTTTTATTCAGAGAACACACTGTGCAAAAATGTACAGGAGCCAAAGACAAGCCAAGTGTATATTTAGCTCATGTAGGCTGGAACAGAAATTGCATTTTGTTACTTCAAGTCCAATTTCCTTTTATGGTTCTGGCAGGGAAAATTTGCCAGGCGACATGATTAATTCGTGCTAAATGAAATGCTCAAATGTAATACACCAGAATGAGACACAATGTCTCAAATGACATGGCATAACATGCACTTGAATCATTTATGGAAAGACGCACTGCGGTTTTATTCACCGACAAAGCCGCCAATTCCTGACAAAGACCTGCAACATTCATCCACAGAAACTGACGAGACATTGTTCAGACGAAAGACTGTCCTATTGAGATGAATGAGTTTAAGGTATTGTGAGGTGTAGCTTTAGCATTCAACAGGCATTAATCAGCATCCTTTGCCTTGCTACTGAATGCCAATAAATTTAAATATATCACTAAGATTTGACTCTTTATTCTCCATCCCTGTCTTTTTCATTTGAGGCCTGACATGTTTCTTGATTTAGGCTGTGAT
The DNA here is from genome assembly GCA_021397915.2 of Tor tambroides. NCBI lineage: Eukaryota > Metazoa > Chordata > Actinopteri > Cypriniformes > Cyprinidae > Tor > Tor tambroides. The sequence continues at coordinate 21,419 of JAFVLL020023987.1, forward strand.
GTGGCTGCCTCTCCAAACAGCCTCTTTATGAGACTCAGAACATCATATTGATTTCTGTGGGAATGAGATTGGTAGCGAGCAGATCGCTCGTGCTGCTGATGATGTGGTTGTCAGTTGAAGGTGGTCGCGCACCAGGAAAACGAATGGAAGGGTGGCGTTTGGTGAATATGACCCCAATACCAGGAAAACGTAAATTAAGATGGGCTGCATATTGGCTGTATGGCGGCTACGGTCTAATGCTAGTTCCAGACGGTAAACCCACAAAGCACCCACAGCCCGTTCACTGACTGTCTGAAGCATTTTGAACACAAAAATTGTAAGCACTGACTGAAATAACCGGTTACAATCTGATTATCTATCACTATGCAACTTCCAAGAGTCAGAGTACATCAGTACACCTGGAGACAAAGTCATTTTTCAGTCAGTTACATAAGAATGTCCATAATAAATCTAAAAATAGCGGAAACTTTTTTAAAGGGCAACTCTAGTTTAAACACATACGCCTTATATGAAATATACTCAAAAATGTACATTAATTATACAAGCTATATATATATATATATATATATATAATAAAATAAATAATAAAATAAAAAATACTTTTTATGTGTGTTTTATATATCAATTAATAAATATAATTTATGAATTATAGTTCGATACCATGTGAACTAAAAAAATTATTGAATTGAATTAAGTGAATGTAAGAAATTTAGGCCCTATGTCATTTAACCTTCATTAAACCTTCATTAAAATAATAATACTATATTTATATTTAAATATAAAAACTGTATTTATGAAGATAAATGTATATTTTTGAATTGTTAATTATCAGTAATCAGTGTTTACAGTTTTAATTTTAGATTATATGCTTCCTTTACAATGACAGACATTTTGATCAACACATCTCTGCAATTAATTGAAACTTTTTTTTTTCCCACATATCGCCAACTATGACATATAAACCTGTCTTTAAACAACACTTAAATCCAAAACAAACAGTTTTTGGCTTTACATTAGCAAAGTTATCTGTTGAAGCTGGTTAACCAACATGACCTTGCTTAAACTAGTCTTTCAGACACCAGCATCCAAAAGCAGGCCAGCCCAGATGTTAAACCACTACTAAAACACAAGCCTAGGTAAACAATATACACTTTTCCCACATTTTTTTTTTCCTCAGTGTGGCAGTATTTGGCTTATACATCGTGTGCATGGTCGAGCAGGACATACAATTAATTAGAGCAATTATCCTCTCTGGAAAACATTTAGTCAACATTCAAATCAAATTCAATCAGCCTGACTGAAGAAGATGCTTGCTGCTCTTTTTTCATATCATGGTGTTGAACGAAAGAGTGGTATTTATATTTTATATGGCTCTTTTTAATATGATGCTACATGCAGGTTGCCAGGTGGTGTGGAGGTGTACAGGTGTGCATCATTCATAGGTTTTTTCTTTCTTATTTTTCTCTGCGGAGGAGGAAGATGTGGATGGAGTCGTGTAGCCCACAGAAAGTCCAGAAAGCACACATGCATTGACTCCTGCAATAGTCCAACATCTTTAAAAGCGCAACATAGATTAATATGTGCATGCTTATTTGTGTTTGAGTGACTCGGGAAGCATTCAAACACATTGGATGGCTCAGACCTCTCAATTATACATTCAACCGTCAGCGCTAATTAAAAAAAGCCCATGTTCCCTTTGTTGCACTTATCTTGTTCCTTCAGAATTACATGGCCTATTTTGTGAAGAATGACCTCAATATTTCATTCAAAAAGGTGAATTTGGACTAATTGGGTGTATTTATAAAAGGCTACGACCCTTTAATGCACTCTGAGACCGTGCACAGTTCTCTTTATTTCATCCTTTCTTCATATGTCTATATTATCATACGCACACACACTCGAAAAAGGCTCAAACTGCTATCCCACACCTGCAGACAGTCATACAAACCAGCTAATCTCCACTCTATTACTGCAAATGGTTTTTATGAGCAATGGACGCAGCTGTGTACATTTACACACAAAGAGTTTGTTTTAAAGTATCATTAAAAATTCTAAACAAGGTCAGAATAATTAGAAATAGCAAATAAATAAATATTTTTAAAATAACACGTTTTAAAAAAAGGGTTATAATTACACGTTGTCTTATCAATAATATGCAATATTATGACATGACTTTAATTATAAAACATAAAGTCATATGTCATATGTAATGGTAATGGTAAAAGTAACAGTAACTTCCCACATGAAAAAAACATTATAGTAATTTATAGTAAATACTAAGTGTTTTTGAACCATGTAGTAAAGTACTTGACTGCTGTGGTAATTCTATTGATGTGGTAATATAACAACTAGGCTATAGTAATATAAACTAATTACTTTACCCAATACCGTACTAAGTTTTCTACAACTATAGGGTACTATATTATACTACAATACACTACAGTTTACAGTAGTAAATATTAAAGTATAGGCTACTACATTACTGTTTATCAGTTCACTAGTTAGGCTAATACTACAGTATGCTGTAAAATTCATTAACAAAGTTTTGTAAATACTATAATATACAGTATAATACACTTTACTATAGTATGGCTCAAAAACACTATAGTATTTACTATTTACTATAAATTACAATAGTATTTTTTCATGTTGAGGTTTAGTAAGCGAGTCAAATGTTGATTCAGTAACTGCTACGACTGATTCACTGAGTTGAGTCATACAGCTGCCTAATTCAACTGGTATTTGAGGTCGTGAAAGCTTTTTAACGAATGCTTATACGAATCTGCTCGTTTTAGTTTTTGAAGGATTCATTACAACAACCAAAACAATTGTAGGTAAGGTTAGATTTTTAGAATAACGGCTCATAAGAGTCATTTGCTCGTGAATCAGGAATCACTAGTCACGTACTTTTGCTGATGTTTGTTTGTATGAGTTTGTTTTTATGTTTTGTCCGAGGACAACTCAATAAAAAAGACGTGTTTTTGGCGTGTCAAAATAACATGGTCATGGTGATTTGAGACCATTTTGGTCGGAAAATGTCTAAATGTTTACCTGAAATTAAACAGTTGTTCACGAGCTACAGGTGTTCATCCTCATAAGTCCTTCCTCATCGCTACAATAAAAGATAGGATGTATTTGCTTGGTTTCTTTAGACAGTTGGTAAATATAAGTTGAATCCAGCACATTCTGTTTTACGGTAAATTTACTATTTTACGCAAACAGCCTCAAACGAATCAGTGTGTAAGCTGTTCGAACGATAGACTGAATCATTGCTAATCCATTTCAAATGAGAACCGACTCAAAAGAGTTGATTCATTCGCGAATCGGGAATCGTTCATCCTGATTCTAAACAGAAAATAAGAAAAAATGCTGAAAACATGATGAGATAAAATATTGCCAGTATTATGGGAGTCACCTTCACCAGATTCAGACCTGGTCATTAAATGGGGTTTGCATTACCAGTTTTGCTTGGTAAATCGACATAAAATCATAAATAAATATTAGTGCTGTCAACGATTAATCGCATAAAAAATTAAAATTTTTGTTTACATAATATATGTGTGTGTGTGTTGTGTATATTTATTATGTATGTATATATATATATATATATATATATATAAATATATAAATACAAACACATGCATGTATATATTTAAGA
>JAFVLL020023989.1:0-11647 GCA_021397915.2 Tor tambroides
GCATGCTGTAGTTTCACAGGGTTGATTATGAAAAACCTAAACATATAAATGAAATAAAAGTTATTTTGATTGTAATCAGGCCAGCTCATGATGACGGTCTCATCATATAAAAACAGCTAATAGTTGCTTACTGTAAAGCACTAATCTCTCTGCTTTACAACACCACATGCATTGCTACAGAGAGAGAGATCTAACACAGGAGTCAAGGGTCAAGAGCCCAACTAAAGCAAACACTGATCTCCATGATGGTGGCAACATTTTAACCAATAAAACTTCAACATCTGATCCTCTGTAACTCTCAATAACAGCAGGTGTTCATCACTAACGCACAATCATCATTTAATTAGTCACTTAATTATCTCGTTAACTTTAACTCTTTGAGGATTTGGGATAAGACTTGAAGACTTGCCTGTGACTTGAAAGTCCCACCTCTGCTAAAAGAAGACAATAGCCAGAAGGTGCACAGTAATATGCTTGATACTTATAGTAGGGAGGGAGGGTTGCAAGCAAAAAATCCAGAGTAAAATTAACACTCCTGAGAGTGCATGTGAGACCACACTCAAGAGTGTGAAAGTGTTAAATTAACACTGAAGCGGAGTTAAAGTTATTGAGATAATTAAGTGAGTAATTGGAGTGATGATTGACCATTATTGAAAACACCTGATGTTAACGAGCAGAATCACCAAAGACGAAAATCACAATTTTTATGTCACCATTATAGTGGTCAGTGTTTGCTTTAGTTGGGCTCTTGACCCTTAAAAGTTTAAAGTTAGATTTTGCTTGGCTGTTATAACTGAGTTATTACATACAGACAAGCAAAGAGAAAAAGAAAAATATATATATTGTTTGTGATATAAAAATTGTGATTTTCTTCTTTGGTGATTCTGTTCATTAACATCAGGTGTCTTCAATAATGGTTAATTATCACTCAATTAATCACTTAATTATCTCAATAAATTTAACTCTGCTTCAGTGTTAATTTAACACTCTTATTTTAACACTTTCACACTCTTGAGTGTGGTCTCACATGTACCCCCAGGAGAGTTAATTTCACTCTGGATTTTTTTGTTGTGCAGTTTCAGTATACTTCCCAAGCAGTAATGCCACCTGTATATAATATCCCCGGTCTAATAGAAGAATGGTAGTGGTTGGAGCGATTTGTCAGCTGACTATGCCTATGTGGCCTGACTGAACTATCACTGTGCTCGATAATGAGAAACAAAAAGTTGTGCTAACTTAAAATAAAATAAGGCAACCTCTCACATTCAACTTTTTAACTTAATTCGTCTAGTCCACTTCAGTTAAACAGGTAGTCTTTTGAACGTAAAGCTTCTTGTCAAGGCAACTAAAGAATGTTTAGCATTTAGCAATGCAAGCAGCTACGATTCATGTTTGGAGATTAAAAATAAAAAATGTAAAAAAGAATTGTTGTTACTTGTATTGCTAAACATTCTTTAGTTCAAAAGTTCAAAAGACTACCTGTTACTCGTTTATTAACAAAAGTGTTTAATTTGACTTTACCTGGAGTAAATTCATTGAGTTAACTTATTTTTTCAAGTTGGCCCAAATTGTTTATTTTTGGTTGCCTTGACAAGAATTTTTAAGTCAAAAAAACTACTTTGTATTCAGATAAACAATAATGTTCAAGTTTATTTTAACTGTAGCAAATCGTTTGAGTTAACAAAATTAGAATGTAATAGGTTGCCTTATTTTATTTATTTAAAGTTAGCTCAACATTTTTTAAGGATGGACAAAAATGTGGTATGTCAAAATAGATCTGTTGAGTGTTGTAATGTAAATGCAGACTAATAGACCTGCCACAGCAACATTGGCATGAAAAGAAAACAAAAAACAAATCTGTTTTGGCTAAATATTTAGTAGCTTCTACAGTTAGATACTAAAAAAGGTACTTTTTCACTTGCTTTTAAAGCAGTCTATTTTTAATTGAAATATATTTGAGGGTATTTAAGGAATCTATTTAATGTATTATTAATGTATTAGGTATTTTATTATTATTATTATTATTAATTATTTGTAGCTTTATTAGCATTAATAATTAACTTATTTATTTTTTATTTTCAAATAGTGATGCATTTGTCACCCAGAAAGCACAAAATACAGCAGATGAAGTTCTTCAGAAACTGCTGCCTGTGGTTACAGCAACTAGATCAGCTGAGTAAGTAACACAAAGAACAATCATCACTGTTAAAACATTATAAAATTTCTTACTTAAAATTATATACTAATGGCTTAAAAAAATGAGTGTCACACTTCAGCTTTTAAACTCTCTCCCTTTCTGAGCTGCTAGGCTTCTGTTTTAAGAGCATTGTTGTAAATGTGTTTCTGTTCATTTTTCAAACTGAGACATGATTAAAATTACTTTCTGTGTAATGTTTTAACTAATGTTTTAGCTGAGATAAATATATGTTCTCTGCTGTGAGTTGAGGCAATTGATTGATCCTAATATTCATTCATGGTTCTTTCACGCTATAAATAGTAGTAAAGAGGAAAAGATAACTGGTTCATTTATGAATGAATGAATGATGCATTTATATAGGGCTTTATTGTGTATTGCTGTACACCCAAAGCTCTTTACAATCATGTGGGCGGGGGATCTTTCCTCAACCACCACCAGAGTTCAGCATCCACCTGGATTTATGTTCAGGCCTGTGGCTTGAACTGAGGTGCTACAGTGATCTGTAATGCCAGGGGTGTGTAATGCCAGGGGGGAATTATTTGATCCCCTGCTGATTTTGTACATTTGCCCACTGACAAAAAAATGATCAGTCTATAATTTTAATGGTAGGTTTATTTTAACAGTGAGAGACATTGCATTTGAAATGCATTTCAAAAAAGTTATGAATTGATTTGCATTTTAATGAGTCAAATAAGTATTTGATCCCCTATCAATCAGCAAAATTTCTGGCTCCCAGGTGTCTTTTCTACAGGTAAGGAGCTGAGATTAGGAGCACTCTCTTAAAGGGAGTCTCAGCTTGTTACCTGTAGAAAAGACACTTGTCCACAGAAGCAATCAATCAATCAGATTCCAAACTCTCCACCATGTCCAAGACCAAAGAGCTATCCAAGGATGTCAGGGACAAGATTGTAGACCTACACAAGGCTGGAATGGGCTACAAGACCATCGCCAAGCAGCTTGGTGAGAAGGAGACAACAGTTGGTGCGATTATTCGCAAATGGAGGAAACACAAAATAACTGTCAATCTCCCTCGGACTGGGGCTCCATGCAAGATCTCACCTCGAGGAGTTTCAATGATCATGAGAAAGGTGAGGAATAAGCCCAGAACTACACGGGAGGATCTTGTCAATGATCTCAAGACAGCTGGGACCATAATCACCAAGAAAACAATTGGTAACACACTACGCCGTGAAGGATTGAAATCCTGCAGCACCCACAAGGTCCCCCTGCTCAAGAAAGCACATGTACAGGCCTGTCTGAAGTTTGCCAATGAACATCTGAATGAGGAGAACTGGGTGAAAGTGTTGTGGTCAGATGAGAACAAAATCCAGCTCTTTGGCATCAACTCAACTCGCCTTGTTTGGAGGAGGAAGAATGCTGCCTATGACCCCAAGAACACCATCCCCACCATCAAACATGGAGATGGAAACATTATGCTTTGGGAGTGTTTTTCTGCTAAGGGGACAGGACAACTGCACCGCATCAAAGGGACGATGGACGGGGCCATGTATCATCAAGGCCAGGGCATTGAAGCCAGCAAGGGCATTGAAAATGGGTCGTTGATGGGTATTCCAGCATGATAATGACCCAAAACACAAGGCCAAGGCAACAAAGGAGTGGCTCAAGAAGCACATTAAGGTCCTGGAGTGGCCTAGCCAGTCTCCAGACCTTAATCCCATAGAAAATCTGTGGAGGGAGCTGAAGTTTCGAGTTGCCAAACATCAGCCTCAAAACCTTAATGACTTGGAGAGGATCTGCAAAGAGGAGTGGGATAAAATCCCCCCTGAGATGTGTGCAAACCTGGTGGCCAACTACAAGAAACGTCTGACCTCTGTGATTGCCAACAAGGGTTTTGCCACCAAGTACTAAGTCTTTTAAATGTGTTTTTCTGGATTTTTTTGTTGTTATTCTGTCTCTCACTGTTCAAATAAACCTACCATTTAAATTATAGACTGTTCATTTCTTTGTCAGTAGGCAAACATACAAAATCAGCAGGGGATCAAATCGTTTTTTCCCCACTGTGTGCATATATATATATATATATAAATATATGTGACTATGAACCACAAAACCAGTCATAAGTGTCAATTTTTCAAAATTGAGATTTATACATCTTCTGAAAGCTGAATAAATAAGATTTCCATTGATGTATGGTTTGTTAGTATAGGATAATATTTGGCCGAGATACAACTATTTGAATATCTGGAATCTGAGGGTGCAAAAAATGCCTTTAAAATTGTCCAAATTAAGTTCTTAACAATGCATATTACTAATCAGAAATTATGTTTTGATATATTTACAGTAGGAAATTTACAAAAAATCTTCATGGAACATGATCTTTACGTAATATACTAATGATTTTTGACATAAAAGAAAAATCAATAATTTTGACCCATACAATGTATTTTTGGCTATTGTGACAAATATACCCCAGCAACTTCAGACTGGTTTTGTGCTCCAGGGTCACACATACAGTACAGGTCAAAAGTTTGGAAAATTACTATTTGTAATTTAATAATTTTATAATTGATCAAAAATACAGAAAAAAAATGTAATATTGTTATATATTGTTACAATTTAAAATAATTGATTTTCAATTTATTATACTTTAAATTATTTCTGTGATGCAAAGCTGAATTTTTAGGATCATTATCACATGATCATTTAGAAATCATTCTAATATGATGATTCATTATCAAAGTTGGAAACAGTTCTGCTGCTTAATATTTTTTCATAACGTGATACTTTTTTAGGATACTTTGATGAATAAAAAGTTAAAAAAAAAAAAAAAAAGAAGCTATGTTTTTAAAATAGAAATATTTTGAAACAACAATATACACTACTGGTCAGTAATTTTTTTTCTTTCTTTTTTAAAATAAAATCAATACTTTTATTCAGCAAGGATGTGTTAAATTGATAAAAAAAAAGTGATATTATAAGAAAACATTTTATTTTGAATAAATGCAGTTCTTTTTAACCTTTTATTCATCAAATATATTAGGCAGCAGAACTGTTTCCAACACTCACAATAAATCAGAATATTAGAATGATTTCTAAAGGATCATGTGATAGACTGGATGTCACATGTGACACTAAAGACTGGAGTAATGATGCTGAAAATTCAGCTTTGCATCACAGAAATAAATGATATTTTAAATATTTTATTTTTATATTATAAAAATAGAAAACCATTATTTTAAATTGTAATAATATTTCACAATATTACTGTTTTTCTTCTGTATTTTTGATCAAATAAATGCAGGCTTGATGAGCAGAAGAGACTTCTTTCAAAAACATTAAAAATAGTAATGTTTCCAAACTTTTGACCTGTAATTTTTTTTTTTTTTTTTTTTTTTTTTTTTTGATCGTGAACAATTAAAAAGTCTTCACAATCTGCTATTATCGTGCTACAACGCATTCTATCAGTTGAAGTTCTGGCGTATCCTGATGCTGTTGAAACAAAATTAAGATTTCAACAGAAAATCAATAAAAATGTCATTGAATCAGTGTTATAAAGTGATGTTGGTTCAATATAACTTTTGCACCTGCAATCAATGTGAAACAATTGTGAGATTTCAACAAATAATCAAAGAAAATTGAGCTTATAACCAGCTCAGGACCATCTTAAACCAGCTCATGACCAACTATTAAACTATCTCAAACCAGCTGCCATGCTTCAAAACATACCTAACCAGCATATGCTGTTTTTTTCAACAGGGTATATGGCACTTTATTCAATAGATTGTTTAAAGAGGTCATGAACTGAGAAACCAAAATTCCCTTGATCTTTTGACATATAAAAGATCATTGTACTATAAAAACATCCTGTAAGTTTCGAAACTCAAAACATTCTTGTTACTCTAAAAACAGCTTATATTGAAGCCAGTCTGCCAAAACCACAGGTTGTGTAATGTACGACTCTATGATATAATAGTGTGGATAAGCACCGCCTCCGCAGAGGAAGATCAACGCCTGCTTGTACATCGCTGCCTGTTTATCCCCACCCACCTATTCATGCATGTAGTGTAAAAATCGAGAGAGGTGAATGCAGGTTTACGCAGAAACCAAACGATAAAGATGACTCCGAAAACAACAAGATGCTGTGCAGTGCAAACTTGTGGAAAGACAGTCTCTGCATTGCCTTCCTTCTGATCCCAATGTTAGGAAAGAGTGGATTAACTTTATTTTTGAGTGTGCCATCACGATGCAGCTGTGTCCGCATAGTGCTGCCGCCTGGTGGGGTAATCCGTGTCTCCCATCCAGGGCCTGTAAGTTCTCCGTCTACACTTAGGGGCAAGTCTTACAGTACCGCTGGACAGGCCGCTTCCACCTTACATGCTATGGCCCTCCTGCAGGTCTATCAGGCCAAGGCACTTAAGCAATTGCACAAAGGTAGTTCTGATCCAGGAGTGATTCTGGAACTACGCACAGTGGATCTTGTTCTACAGCCGACGAATGTCACAGCATGGTCCCTGGGTCAGGCAATGTCCACCTTGGAGTGCAGGTATGCCAACTATGGCTAAACCTGTCAGATATGAGGGAGATCGACAAATACAGATTTCTTGACTCCCCTCTACAAGGCACGCCTACACTTTGAGGTGGAACCTATTCATTGATTGGTATTCATCTCACTGAGAAGACCCCTGAAGATGTAAGTTGGGGTTGTGCTTTTATTTCAGCAGGAAGAGGTTGGAGCAAAGGCTGTCTCCCTTCAGCCTGAATATGTATGTTCCCGTTATCACTGCACATCATGATACAGTGGACGGTAAGTCTATCGGGAAGCATGACTTGATCACCAGGTTCATCAGGGGGGCGAGGAACCTAAATTCTCCCCGCCCTCACCTGGTACCTTCTTGGGATCTCCCCTTGGTCCTAACGGCTTTACAGGGAAGGCCCCTCGAACCTCCTCAGTCAGTGGAGCTCAAATTCATGTCTCTAAAGATAGCACTCCTGACTGCACTGGCTTCCGTTAAGAGGGTAGGGGACCTGCAGGCGTTTTTGCAGAATCAGGCCTGGACTTTGGATATGTGCCCAAGGTGCCCACTACACCCATTAGGGATCAGTAGCCATATCACTCTGTAGCCTAAGACTGGTTGCCCACTGAAGCTAAGCAGGGTTGAGCTTGGTTAGTACCTGGATGGGAGACCTCCAGGGAAAATCAGGTGCTGCTGGAAGAGGTGCTAGCGAAGCCAGCAGGGGGTGCTCACCCTGCAATCTGTGTGTGGATCCTAGCGCCCCAGGATAGTGATGGGGATGCTATACTGACAAAAAGCACCGTCTTTCGGGTGAGATGTTAAACTGAGGTCCTGACTCTCTGTGATCATTAAAAATCCCAGGATGTCCTTCGAAAAAAAAGTAGGGGTGTAACACCGGCATCCTGGTCAAATTTGGCCATTGGCCTCTGTCCATCATCATGGCCTCCTAATCAATCCCACCAATCTCCTCTCCACCAATAAGTTGATGTGTGGTGGGCGTTCTGATGCAATATGGCTGCTGTCGCATCATCCAGGTGGATGCTGCACATTGGTGGTGGATGAGGAGATTCCCCCTTTCTATGTAAAGCGCTATATAAATGTAAGGAATTATCAGGTGGTGTACCTGCAAGCGCTACCCTCAGAGGAGGCAGACCCAGTCCTTGCTATTCTCTGTCCTGTTTGCACCTTGCTCTTATACGTGGACTGTACGCAGCACTTTAGGACCTCAGACCAGCTCTTCATCTGCTTTGGGGGACAGCAAAAGGGAAAGGCTGTCTCCAAACAAAGGCTCACCCACTGGATAGTGGATGCCATAGTCTTGGCTTATCAAGTTCAGCCATGCCCCCTGGGGGTGAGGGCACACTCTATGAGTCTGCGGCGTGTAGTTTCTTCCTGGGCATTGCTGCATGGTGCCTTGATAACAGACATCTGTAAAGCTGCGGGCTAGACAACACCTAACACGTATGCGTGATTTTCTAATCTCCGTGCATAGACACCGAGAGGGTTCTGGTGTTCACTGGCTACCTGAGGCAAATACATGATAGGACATTGTCTACTTGCCTCAAGTAGCCAGTGAACACCAGGATTCGCTCGGTGTGTATCACGCTTGCTGCACCATTCCCCTCTCTGGACTGGATACGTGCACTTAGCTGCTCCACAGGGGAGTTCCCCTCATGGCAAACCCTGTTTGGAGTTCCACCAGCACCATCGGCAGTCAGGCGTGGCAGAGCGCCAGATTCCAGGTTTAGTACTCTTGTGCATGCACCAGGTCAGCCCCTGTGCTAGGCTAGGTGCCTATGTGCTGCAATTTCCCCTATGGGTAATCCCACATGTGTATTCTTCCACGGTACTGCTTCCCTCACGGTGAGCCCTTGTCTGTACCTGGCAGAGTCGCTCTGCCATCTCTGCTTGGTAGTGATTTCACCCATGTTAGGCTGACTCTACCACTGAGACTTTCTATATGTAGCACTGTCCTGATTGGTCGGTCCATGTGTGTAATTTCCACGTTACCACCTACGTGCAGGATGTGGTCTCCATAGCATTCTCTTACAGTGGTACGCTTTCCCAGTGTTTTCAAAATATCTCTCTGTACAGAACAGCGGTGATGAACACTTCTCTGACTAAGCCCTGTCCTGTCTTTTACCCCGCAGGTGCAGGGGGATTCGCTGGCTTGCACCGTTTTGGTTGAGATCCCAATTCATCAGTCATTCTGATATAATGTTGAACGTGACTGACTGAAAGGCAGTGATTCTCAAACTTTTTTGGTCGTGCCCCCCTTTTAACCTATAAAAAAAAAAAAATTGTTGGTCTCGTGCTGTCCGCTGAGGCATAGAACACACACAGGCCTTTCCTCCTCCTCACCAATGACATTAAAAACCCTGTCTACACCGGACGCGAGCATTACGTTGCGCCGTGACAAAATACAGTAGATCCCATTATTATTATCAGTGACGCTGTCTACACTGCATGCGGCGCGATGCAAAACAACAAATCCCTGACATTAAACTGATGCCTCGTTCTATATATAACGTGCTGACACAAAGTTCAAATGATCTGCAATGGTCGCTTTGTCGCGTGCAACCAGTGTAGACAGCCTCTAGCTGTTGCGGCGTGGGGCGACAACTGTAGCGTCCGGTGTAGACACGGTGAGTGAAGCCGAGAGCAAGAAATGCCTCGTTATATTTTCTACATTTAGCTTTTCTCCTCTCTTTCACAAACCGATCCATCTCCCATTCTAAGTTAGTCCGTTGGCTGTTTACTGTTTTATTTATTTTCTTTTTCCACTGATGGCCCGCGCCCCCCTGCAGTACTCGTGCGCCCCCCCCCCCCCCCCGGCGGGCACCTACCACACTTTGAGAACCACTGCTGAAAGGGAATGTCTCGGTTACATATGTAACCCTCATTCCCTGAAGGAGGGAACGGAAATGTTACGTCCCATTGCCACAATTGCCCATTGCCCATTACGTCCCATTGCCACATTGACACACCGTTTCAGCTCCTCAGCAAAAAACTGAATGTGCGATTGCATGCGCACTTCCTTATTTACCTGTTGCAAATCTCACATGCCAATGGGCATTGGCTCGTTTTGTTACATACAAAGGTGATAGGGCTCTCAGGTGAGGTCCCAATTCGTCAGTCGTTCTGATGTAACGTCTCCATTCCCTCCTTCAGGGAACATGATGTTATACAGTGTTCTGCCTTGGTTTCTCCAGGGCTTTTGGAAGTCACTGTTAACACAACCCATTATTTTATCCAAAAAAAAAACAACAACAACGAAATTGACAAGATACTTATCCACATGATGAAGGAGGTTTTGAATGTCTCAAAAATATGAATAACTCATTTTCGACTAAAAACGAAGTTACAGTCTTTTGCTTTTGCATGGCAGAAAATCAAACACTTATTGTTGCCACTCGAATTAATCTTAAAATTGTGTGGCAGTGAAATATTCAGAAAATTATAAATGCACATATTTCAATATATATTTTTTACAAATTTTCAGGAATGGTTGTTGAATAAAAAATAACTTAAAATGCTTGAAAGATTGAACCAGGATATCAAGATATTTTATTTATTTTGCATATGATGGTGATTAAAAGCAAAATAAAAGTAAAAAAGCACCACCATGTTATGATTAGAATAAATTAAATATTGATCAGTATAACAAACAAGTAGCCTTTTAGATGATTTTATCCCTCGAGGTAGCCCTCGCTCACAAACAGGTTAATTTATATTTATGATGCTTTTTGGAAATGCGCCCTGTATGTTTTGATCTGAGAGAGTGAAGGGTTGTGTCATTGTTCCCTACAGGCTGAGTAATTGTGGTGTCACAGATGAAGGTTGTGCTGCTCTGGCTTTAGCTCTGAGCTCAAACCCCTCACACCTGAGAGAACTGGATCTATCTGAGAATAACCTAGATTCAGGAGTGAAGCTGCTCTCTGCTGTACTGGAGAATCCTCACTGTAACCTGGAGATTTTGAGGTAATATCAACTCTCTGATAGTCACATGATCTGGTGCTCAGATAAATATATTTTTTTAATTTTTTATAGTCAGACTAAAAGTAAACTAATGAAATAAAAAAAATACTACACAAACAAACACTAACAGTAATGATGAAAAAGAGGTGATAAACAGAAAGTTAAGCAAAAAAAAAAAGAATATTAATTTCTAATACCTGAAGAGAAATCTCATTTAAATCACATTTATATTAATCAAATTCATCTTTTCTCAGTGGCTATGTTTACATGCATCCAAATAATATGTTAGTATTGCAACTCAACTGGACTGAAAAGCCTGCATGTAAAAATCTTAATAGATCAGATTGAGCTGGTGGGATTGAAAGGGGTGGTTTATTCCTTTTCTAATACGATCGAGAGTGCATGTAAACACTTGATTGGACTGAAAACCATAACTGTAAGGACTGTGCATGTACAATGACATAGAAATAGCATAATGAGGTATGACGCGCGGAACGAGCTGTTGTTCCTGTTGTATAAATGAGTGTCCTGTCATTATAAAACTCTACTTTCACTCATCATCTATGAACTGGAGCAGGACAATGTCCTATGTCCTTGTTTCAGATTTTCATCCACAGACGACTGGGTTTGGGAGGGGCATTTTTACTGTGTGATAAATATAAGCAGCATGGCACAGAGGTTTATATGCTAATTGTCACCAAATTATGACCATAAAGGGATACATATTAAGTCAGCTGTTTAAAACAAATGAAGAAACCGTGTAGGAGAATGGTTATTATGCAAACAGCGGGAAACTATTTATATTTGTGCAGTGTGTGCATGTCAAAAAATAAATTCTGACTTTAAGCTTGTGACATAAACATGCAAATAAACCTGATGACTTTATTTAGCGTTCATGTAAACTGTAACATGGCTGACGAGACGTGAGACGTGCGGATCCATATGCAAAGCTTTATTACAAAACATGGTCATATACAGGCAGGGTCGGTAGACAGCA
>JAFVLL020023990.1:0-26638 GCA_021397915.2 Tor tambroides
TCTTTCTGTTGCACTGTAGAGCTTCTGTCACTATAACAAATTCCTCGTATGTGCAAGCATACTTGGCCAATAAAGCTCATTCTCATTCTCATTCTCATAAAAGCATCCAAAAAGCAGCATGTCATGGGACCTTTAAAGTAAAGTATCGCATGATAAATGAGTGATGGAAATGCCAAATTTAGAAAAAAAAATCCCTTAATTCACAAAAAAGTTTTTACGCTTGAGGTTGTTTTTATCTTATGCGAAAAAGGGTTAATGAAAATAATGGGAGATGGAAAAGCATTTGCGGAATAAATTCCTCCATGCGCATCAAAAAAAGTAAAGCAAAAGTGATTTGCACAATGGAATGGCATAACCTGACTAACCAGTGGACCGATCTCATTGTATAGAATCTGAAATGTTGTTATGGTCATTCCGAAATGCACAAGCACCGTCTGTTGTCAAAGTATTTCTGTATAATTGTTTCCCATAACTGTCTTACACGACTGCGGTCCCAAACAGTAGGCATCCCCCTCCGAAAGCAATGACCACATTTATTGTGCTAAGTGATTTATTATATATGAACATTATTATATTCAGTGGCTTCTCCACTTTTCTTAGTTATATTTATTGCCAGTTTATCAGGAAGTGACAATTTTGTTCTCTTTGACTCACTGGATGGAAATGGTGCTTATTTGCAAATTTTTTATGCAACATTCCAGTTTTGCGCACAAGTTAAATTCGCAACGTTGGATGGAAACCTGGCTAATGACACTGTTTTTTATGTTCAGTACTGTTAAGCTGCTTGTTTTAAAGCAGTCATGAAGTGATTGCTATGATCAGATGCTTTCTTATCAGATGTTTTCTCACCGCCATCATTTTTGTGTTGCTATTGAGAAAAAAGTGTGCTGCACATATTTACATAATCATCTAAATGCTGCACTCCGAAGTGTGGCTGGCATTGCTGGATGTTCGATAAAGTATACCACTGCTAAGGTATTTCGAACTTCCCTTTGACTATATCTGGGCATTTAGTGTAACAAGTGGTCCTATTTTTTTTTGTTGCAAATCAGGTGCACAAGTCACTGTGTGTAATTCAGACCCCCAGGGGAAATGTTTAGAGTTATTGCCATCTTTTTTTAGATACTTTGTAACCAAGATTTGGGAATCAGTCCTCCCCATGTTCTCAAATGAAGCTGGTAATTACAAACAGCTTGACACTGGGGTAATCATGCCTCCTATGTGGAAAAGACCTTTCACATTTACTGTGTGTGCTGCCTAGCATGACAGCAACCCATAGCAATGGTTTGCACAAATGTAAATATGCATAAGCTTGAATATGCCTTTTTTTTTTTCTTCCTTTCTGTTTGTGTGTTTGCTCACTAGTGCATTGCAGCTGTGATTTATGGCCCTTGTGGAGTGGGTCAGAATGTTGAGGCTGACTTTATTTACTCAGGTAGCCATTAAAGATGACTTCACCTCCCTTCAATGAATGAAATCATGCTGGAAAGGAAAATCATCATAATTGTCGTATTTTATCAGCATTCGACTCTAGATAAACCACGGGCTGCTGGGCTCCCTGCTTCAACAAAGCATTCCAATGGATTGTGTTTGGGAGCGTGTGGAAGAGAGAGAGAGAGAAAGAGAGAGACGGAGACGGAGACACACAGAGACTGAGAAAAGAGAGTGCACTGCATCACAGGAAGGTGAAGCTGTGAGATGAATATGTGGCATTTTTGTAATGCCTCATGATTTTCCACAAGGAGGCAATTTTTCATTTTCACATTTAGTCACAACCCACCACCTGACATTTCTAAATTAAAAAAAGAAAGAGCACCAAATTATAGGTCAGGAAGGAATGCTGGGGGAGACGTGTGAGATGAGAAGAAAAGCACAAATAAAATAGTAAGTAAAAATGGGAACAGATGTAAGATGAAAAGCATGTGATTTAACTTATCTGCTCACATGCAGTCAACTTACTGTGCTGTTTTAAAAGCTCGATTTATCACGTCAGCACTTATTAACACATTGTGTCGCAAATGTGTGTGTCCTTGAGAGTGCAAGGGGAAATCTGGGAAGCGGAATTGAAAGCTGAACTACATTTTGAGTTTTGGTCACAGATTGAACACTTAAAAGGTGTCTATGTGTATCTTAAAGGTGTCTTTGTCTATTTGATCAATTGATGACTGAACTCAGAAGGAGAAAAGACCAGAATTAAATGTACTATTAAAGTACAAAAAGACCATCTATTGAAATCAAACTGCAAAAATTGCTCATTATAAAATTTCTGGACTTATGTTAAAAAAAAACAAAATTACAACCTCCACATGATCGAAAACTTCACCCAGTCACAGTTGAATTATAAGGAAAAAAGCAGACTGATTTTTTTTTTTTTTTTTTTTTTAAGTGAATTTATAAATCACAGCATTAAATACACAGTGTGAAGAAAATGTCTTCATGAAGGAAATCAAATGGGGGGAAAAATAAGAAAATTAATATTTAAATATTTAAGATCAGCTGAGAATATCAACTGATACAGATTAAAAATAAATAAATACATAAAATCATTTTCAAAAAAAAAAATCTAATTTTAACTTGAACTTGGTTAGAACAACACACATCAGCTCCACCAATATGAACCCAATGTATCATGCATCCCTATATTTATCCATGCAAACCACTGTTTTGCAGATCGAAAAGGTAAATTAAGACCTTTTAAATTAAGCGGTTCGTAAAATTCACATGGCAGACATTTCAAATTACACAGAGCAAAGGAGAATTACCAGTGTCAATTAAGAAAACAACTGTATTTATGTTCCGTTCCATCAGTCCATTAATCAGTGCTTTGTGTTCTCGGCCTCTGTTCTTCTCCCTGGCACATAACAGAAGCAAACAGAATAGTTGAGGCCAGAGAGAAATCTCTCTTTTCATGCACCAGAAGGTTCAGCTGCTCGCATCAACTGTGCTTATTGTGAACTCCAAACAAGAAGCCTCTTAAGTGATTTACATACTAACATCAAATTGTCAGATGCTACGGATCTCAAACATTGTGCTGCGACAAGAAAAATACAAATAAAATGTCATAGAATCTTTTTCCATTTCTTATTTATAAACCCCTAAGGGCCATTCATGCTGGCACAGACTGTATGGCCCTTTTAAAGAACAAGAAATGTCCGTGCAATGAATGCAAGTTTAACTTGGAAGATGTAGGCTACTTCAGCTCCAACATCCACTCCAATTCTAATACTATTAGACAGCTTTTGAATAAGTATGCTGTGTGTAAAAAAAAATTGCAGTGATGTTTTTTTAAATAACATTTATTCTTATGTACATATACATAAAGTAAAATAGCTGATAAAAGGGCTGAACTTTTTTTTTTTTAATTCACACCTGTTGCATTTTTAAGAAATACACATTTAAAGTGACTTATGAGCTCAGGGAAGGCAGTGCAGACAAACTGTATGAATTGCACAGTCTGGATATTTAGCTTTCATGTGTCCTCTTATAAGCTATATTTGGGCATCCTTTACCAAGTAACATGTTCCACTGAAGCTCTTACTGAAAAGAAGCTTACATAATCTCAGCAACTAAATTTAAATTTGACATATTTCTGCAGATCATGGTTCACTCTTATTTGCTAAATGTAACCAATTAAAAAAAAAAAAAAAAAAAAAAAAAAAAAAAAGTAAAAAAAAAAAAAGTTAATGTACAAAAGGTTTTGGCACCCTTCCAGTTGATCCCCTTCTCTTAGGGCTAGATTAATTCTCTGAAAATGTAAAGCCTTGATCTAAGTGAGGTGATGACAGTTCTGAAGCTTATATAATAATTATCTCACTCTTCAAACCTCTCAGGGTGTTTATACTTTACAACCACAGACTTATCTAAGCAGCTGACTGAGAATCAGAAAATATAAAGATAATTGAGTCTTTTAAAGCAAGGGGATGGTTAGGAAAAAATATGGAAATGCTCGGTATGTGCAATATGTCATTGAGAAATACAAGATAGGGAAAAATTCAAGTCAAGATCTGAAGAACAAGAAACAAACAAACAAACAAAAAAAACCTTCAATAAAACTAGACTGGTCTGGGATTGAAATTAAAACCCCCATATGACTGCAAAAGACTAGCAGGAAGATTTAGCAGAAAGTAGTGATGCAGTGGTGAATCAGTCCACTGTGCTGCATTATTGGCACAAACATTATATACATGGAAGGCTCATCAGAAGGAATCCTAACCTGCAGCCTCTTTACAAAACATGTAATGTACAAAACACAACACGTGCTATTAAAAACCCAGTGGTAAATATGGTGAAATCTGCTGACGTCAACATAATTCATCAACTTCATCAACACACACTTTTAGAATATAGGCTTTTATGAAGCAGCAGTAAATAATGGGGCAAATTACTAATTTACTCACAAATTACCATTGTTTGACATGATACACGTTACACGCGCAGTGGCAAAGCACAGACATACAACCTCTATTCACTATTCACATAGACAGAATCCAGATGATTGAAGCAGTTAACAGTTACACTTTAGGGTTTGGACCCCATATTGATGACAGTGATGCCTCCAGAGGGGCACACTAAAATGTACACTGAAAAGAGTATAAACTGCAACTATTATTTCTACTTGGTCTAACTCATAAAAAATACTTTGTTTTTTACTGGCATGAAACCAGTTAGATGTCACCACATTAAAGTATATTATTTAGGTTGTCTTAAAAAATAATAAAAAAATAATAATTTCTTGTGATTGTCATTCCTGTGTAAATACATTTATACTGCCTCAAATCATTATATTAATTAATTTTATACCGCTGTGCAAATGTTGAAATGTGAAAATTGTCTTTTGATTTCAAACTATATTTGACAGTTTACGAGCAAACGATATCTTAATTCATTCTTAATTAATCATAAATCATTCTTCATGATGATAATATATAAATCATTCATATCCTACACTTCATAAAACATCAGATTTCCTATTTCGAGTTACAAAGAGTTAAAGCCGGCATTAAACGGAAGTTGCAATCGTCTTTTCTTCCCCATTGTGACGCATACAAGTAAAATGGCTTCTCACAAAAAAAACAAAACAAAACAAAACAAAAAAAAAACAAGTAGGGCAGGATTTAATTTGGTCCATCAGTAATTAATTGGATTATTGGATCATTGGATTAAATCATTTATAATAAACACTGCAATATTCCATAAAATAATAACAATAATAATAATAGTCAATTTTAATTTCATTGTAACTTTAAACTGTTTAAGTTGACCTGGACAGACCAGTGTGAAAATTCATCTCTTTTACAAGGGAAATAAAACATGGTGAAATATGTTGCTTACATGTTTACTTCTGTGCTTTGTCTTTTTCAAGTTCAAAGTGATCCCCCCACTATCATTAAAGCGGTGCACTAAAGCATACACACAAAAGTAAAGTGGAGGTGGAGTTTAAATTCTAAATAAACAAATGTTTTTTTGTTTTTTTTGCTGTTGAATTTTGAATATTTAAAATGTTTAGTTGTTGAACCAAGTGCTCTGGTTGGATTAGATAAAGTAAAAATGTACAAAGTATTATTAAATCCCACAAACTAATGTCTCATAGCGGGGAAAATCTAAAAATTATACAGACTGCAATCCCCAATCAAAATCAACCATACTACTATACAATATGCTACTTCAAGAAATAAAATATTAAAGTTTTGAAAAGGACTTCAATGTTATTGATATCTCCAGGAAGATTTTAAACATGCAGTACATCCAAGACAACCTATGAATTTCACTGATCTGGAAACTTTCTATAAGGCAAAGTGTATATATGTGTGTGTGTGTGTGTGTGTGTGTGTGTGTTTAAGCTAAACCAAAAGACTTATCAGACTACAAGAAACATTTGAAGGAAACTAAAGTTCAAGCCAGGTAAATCACTAGGTAACTTGGCCATACCATTACAGACAAAAAACCCCCCTGCTATTAGCTCTTTTAACTATAGGCCAGAACTTCCTGTTTTGCAGTAGCCATGTTGATTCCATTGCAGTTTCTCCCATCCCTTTTTCTAGTTTATCTTACTCATATTTGCTTTTTTAATCAGTTTATTTAAGTAAATAAGCAGTAACTGTGGAATTAAATATGACCATGATTCATCCAGATCATAATATATTCAGTACAAAATGAAAGAGTCTGATTTTGCTTAAGAAATACTGGTTATTACAGACCAATTTATGCTGACTGATGCAACAACTGAACGTACTTCACGGACATAAAAGGCTGTATCATTCCATGCCAGAGTGCTGAGTTTTGTAACTTGCAAAGTGCTGCTTCAATATTTTTAATGCTTCAACACATTTAATCATATGGTTGGTGTCTCTTTGATCGCCTACCCCAGTTTGTCAAACAGTCCATGCATAGCTTCAAAAACTATTGTACCCATGAAACATTTAGACCATGAAGAAACTGGGGGGTGTGAAATTTACCACAGCATAAGTCATATACGTGTGTTTGCTTCATTTGGTGTCAAGTTGTCTACTCACTTCATTCTCCTTTTGACGACAGCGCTTCCAACCTGCAGGCAGAAAGGAAGCAAAACCCCGGTGCGTAATAACATGATATCATATTCCGAGCTGCGAAATCGAATCGCCAAATGAGAAAGAATTCAGAACGAACTTCCCCAGCGTTCTATTTGGAGCACGCGCCGGCTGACGTAGGTGAGCAGCGCGCGCGTCCAACTCCCTTGAGAAAGAAGAGCGTGAACGCGCCTCTATCCTCCTCGCTGCAACAGTGAATGCGGGCATCCAGACGCCTGACTGAGTGCGGCGCTCCTTTACCGATAGCTCGGATGCCAGTGCATGGAAAGGGTTCTGCCGAAGTCGAAAGGGAGAGACGGCAAATGTATTTTCACACGGACGCTCAGGTGTAAGTGATGCTACTGCAAGTTGAAGTCCTGGAAGTAAAACCGCAGCAGATTGGGAATAAACGGATAGATCGGCGTTCCCCGTTGCAGAGCGCACTCAGTAGCCTACGTTTGGAATACAGAGACGCAGCGTGGAATTACTGGAGCCCTCAGTTTGTGAACTAAAGTCAATTCGTTTTCTACCGCGTTTTATTGTTCATTGCATTTTTCTTATTTCCCTTTTTTGTTTGCTCTTCTTTTTTTGTTTGATTAGGTTTATTGTTTCTCCCCTTCTATTCTAATGTTATTTAGTATTTGCCCTTTCAGTTTTTTTATTTTCTCCTCCTCTGAAAATAGCTCGGATTCGTTTTTGCGAGGGTAGATTGTGGTAAAGGAAACTCAATCTCAAACTGAGTCGTGTCATGGATGGCAAATTGTATTTGCATCTACGGAACAAATCGGAGAATATAGAATAACTACTGCTGACAGAGACAAGGTATGTTACTGCTTCTAGGCTATTTCTTTTAATATCCATACGGTATAACTGTTACTGCGTTGCTTCGCAATCTGCATTTGAATGGTCTAAAAAGACCAGCGTTATTGTCATAGACCGACCACTCTGAATCTATTGACTTCATGATCCTTTAAGTTGTAATATGTTAAAGTGTCGTCTGTGAATTTGAGCAAAGTCTCGTTTTTCTCTTCAGAATCAAGTGCACTATTATCGCTATAAGAAGCATTCAGAACAGAACTGCATTCAGGATCAAGGTCTCTGTTGCCCTTCCTATTCCTCGACCATAAACTTATAGAGAAAATGCATTTTTATACCAGCCAGACCACGTTCATGCCTTGAGTGGCATAATCAATCAGTAGGCTACGTCTCACGGGAAAACTATGAGTAGAAAACATTATGTTGAAGGTTGCGTCTCGTTTTTCCCTTCAGCTGTATGTTCCGTTGGATTTTTCGTCATTGTGTTCATATCGACGTTTAAGACCGTCTCTACTGTCACAGCGCGACTGTAATGTTATTTGAAGGTGATACAACTGTGATTTGGCGCCCGCTGTAGTTGCCTTTAACGCCGCAACTTAAAATAGAATTCAATTTCTATCAATAACCGACACACTGATAATAGTTTAGTCAATAACCCAATGCAGCTGTCTTTCAATTAACATTCCCGACCAGGATTTATGCTAATTAATCAAAGCAAGATTTGTCCGTACAGGTCTGCGGCCGTGAGGAAGAGCAGTCACCCATCTGTTGAACGCGTCTTCACAACTGCTCTTTCAGCGCCGTTTCTTCTGCAGCCACTATAATATATTCTGCGCTAATACCCTGATCTAATTTTACATTTCTCTTCAGATACCACCACTTTAAGTAATTTTTACAGGAGCAGACGTTCTTTGATGTAAGAGTCTGTTATAGAATGAAGTGCACACGGACGGCACGTGCATTAACCCTTTAATAGGCACGAACATGAAAGTATATAGCTATTTTCCGACACATTAGGACTGAAATAATGCAGCATATTTTTTCCCCCAAAAAATATTGCCTTTGAAATTAAAAATAACACGTCAAAGACTTCTTGTGATCCATGTCACGAGGCCCCGCCCACAAGCTGTGACGTCGAGTAGCCTACGAGCGTTTTTATTTATCCACCTTATTTTTCAGAGCAGAAGCTAGGCTATTACCTGTGAATTTGCCAGACATCTATTTAATTAGCAGATATGTATAAATAATGACAAGAATGACAAAGTGTAGTAAACGGTAAAGCTATTTGGGCGGCGAAGGAATGTTACGAAAATGAATACAAATTACAATTTGGAACAACAAGCAGAATAATGGACTGTTTTTGTACATCTAAAAGGTCAACAGTGAAGTAGTATGGCATATAGTGGTGTTATTTTGGGCAATAGCGCTTCTCATTCTATTTATTTTTCATTTTCTGTGCAGAAAAATATTTTCTGTTCAACATTAGGCTAGATTTTTCTGTCATGAAATTTGGTGTGCTGCAGCATGTCCAAATTCAAGGTAGCATCTTATGTTATTACTATTTATGTCATGCATTTTTATCTTAGAAAGCATCATTGGAGTGTGTGATACATTGTTTGCAGCAATTGTGATTGTGTGTGAATGCATCAACGCTGACTCTACGCCACATTAAAAATCAGTGGATTCACACAGCTTGATGCGGTTCCTATGCAGAGAAAAATGGTTGTAGATAGGGAAGTTTAACTATAATTGGCTCTTAACGCCGTGAGGGGGCCCCCTGCGCTGCGGGGGTGTCCCATACGCCTGTGGTAAAAGATGGAAACATTTACCTCAAGGTCAGTGGACTTCTCACAGCCATGTTACTTTTAGATAAAGGTGGTAAGTTGACACCATAGTTTGTTTGACCTGAATATTTGCATGAACATCTTTTTAAATATTTTTATTCCAAAATTAGGCCCACTCCCTTACTGTTCTCCCCTTTCCAGCCTCTCAAAAGTCTCGCAGGATACAGACACCATTTAAGGGTTAAGCTTGGCTAATTAATGAGAAATAAAACCGGTCTACAGGCTGCTGGGGATAATACCTTTAGCGTGATGTGTGAGAGAGGCATTTATGCTAAGTTGATCAGTTTATGTCTATTTATGCCTGGCATGCAATGCACTTGGATTCAGTGTACTGTACTGAACCTGTAGCTGTGTGATAACAAGGATTGAATTAGGTCTCTCATGCACTGCTAGATGAAAATGAACAGCGTGAACATGTACGGTAATGTTTCCTCTAATGTAATGGTTCCCAACCAGGGAGGTTCTGTACACTTCCAAAGCTGCAAGATGAGTTTTATATAAAATATTTAAAATAAGTTATATCGAAATGATCCAAGTTTGCTAAAAGCTAAAAAACAAGATCTAATATATGTAAATTGAAATCATATTTTAACTTTGCTGAAAATGCACAGCTTTTTTTTTTTTTTTTAGAGGTCTGTGCGAGTTTCATTCAGAAATCATTTTAGCAGTGATAAATGCAAATGTCAAATTGTAAAATGATGCAACTTCTCAGAGAGTGTTTTAGCATGGTTATACTGTGATGTGCTTTAAAATGCTAGCATTTTAGCATGGTAAAACCCTCTCTGAAAAAAAAAGTTATGTAGAATCCATAGGTTTGTATTTGAGGTCTTATGGAGAGATTTATGGATATTATATTCAGTATAGTCTGTCTGATTCTTCATGGTGTGGAACTCATTCCCAGGTGTCTGTCAGAATACTGCAGATGAATGCTTTAATAAATAGTTGCAGACGAAAAAAAGACTCAAAAGGCTGTTGGGTGCAGTAAACTAGGTATTGGGCACAGACAATATTTCTGATTTAACAGTTATGAACTTTTGAATACTGAGCAAGGAAAATCCCATGAGCCCAAGTGCTGAGATTACATTGAAGCATAAGTGGTAAGCATCATTCTGCATATCATGTGCATAAGTGGTTTTGTGCCTCTGTGTATTGAACCTTTCTCATGAGGACTTTGGTAGCTTTGTTCAATACAAGGTTATAGTTATTTGTTGAATGGCCTTATTGAAGGGCTGCACTTACTAATACAGTAGTGTCTGAAACATGTCTGATTGGGGACTGGTGGGCATGATGCAGGCATATTATATAGAGTTTCCTGAACACAGACACAGTACTTGTTTAGACAACCGACTGACTAATCAATTATGAAAATGTGGGGTTTCGCAGATCCCTAGTTTAATTCCACAGCTGCCTACTCGTGTGGAGTGGTACACACTGTCCCGTACAATGAATTTCTTCCTGCTTACTTTAAGTCCCATTACTGGCATCTTTTTATTTATTGTATTGCCACTTAGCATAACCAAATTCATTTGTCAAGTGTACATAAAGCTGTTTATTCTTTTAAGCACATTTAATATCAAAAAGATCAGTTGCATATTGGTAACACTTTACAATAAGGTCTCATTTGTTAACATCAACTATGAGCAGTATAATTTTATAGCATTTACTAACCTTAGTTAATAAAAATAGTTGTTCATTGTTCATGTTAGTTCACAGTGCATTAACAGATTAATGTTAACAGATCAAACTTTTGATTTTAAAAATGAGTCCGTAAATGTAGAAATTAACATTAAGATTAATAAATGCTGTTGAAACCTGTTCATTGCTTGTTCTTGTTAACAGATTAAACCTTATTGTAAAGTGCTACCCATATATCTTTTTGTTTTAGCCTACTTTTACCCCTTTGAAGAGTATTTCGGAACCAGTATTGGCTAATATATGAACGAAAATGTTTTTAAAAAAATATTAGTATTAGTGGATATTAGATATTTCATTATGCATGCTTATTTCCCTCTTTTTTGCATTTTGATTACCTTTGCCATCATCTAACTCTCACTTAAAATATTTTTTTAATAAAGGTAATAGTTTTAAATAATACATTTTCATTTAAATCTTCAGCAAATCTCAAAATAAATATCAGTTTTTCATACTGTACATTATATTGCTGTGATGCATAAATTCACTTGAAGCTTTTAAAATGAATGATTTTGGATATTTTTATTTAGTATCTAATTTCAAAAATAAAAATATACAAAATTGTATCAAATTTTAATATCAGACATTTATTGGTTATCAGCCATAACAAAATGATTGAACACTGGTGCATCCCTATGCAAGATCCATAATTATTTTTATTTTTATTAAAAATGAATGGCTGCATTTCATGCTAAAATGAAATGCCAAATGTTATTAAATATGTCATCAAAGAGGGGGCTTTGAATATTGTCTTTGGCAATGTGAGGCCTTTGCTCTAATAAATATCTCTTGCCTTTGAAAAGCAGGAGGAGTACTGCTGGCTGTGCGGGAGCTGTGTGATACTGTAAGAGAGACTGATGCTCCTCACTGTCTCCTGTATGTGAAGGGGTGTAAAGAACTGCATATGGATCACGAGCCAGGCAACAGCTTGGTCTTGCCTGGTTGAGTGGTCCCTAGCCGTCGCATTGTTTCAGAAAAATACCCCTCCCATTTCCGCTTTGGCCCATAAGCCAACCCCTCTTGTACGTGTTCATGCGGCGCCTCACTGAAAATATGATGTATCGGGTTTAGGCAGTGAGATAAAGCGTGATGTTTTAATTCTTGCAAACACTGTCACCTCACATTCACTGGCTGGGAAAGCCCTGGTGAGCAATACCGCTTGACAAATTCGCTTTAGCCTCTTGTCTGTGCTTCGGCAGGCTTTCCTGTCTGTCGTCCTCAAGCACAGCTGCCTTATCTGTTATCAGCTCTCGGCCACAGAAACGTGATCATTCAGGAAAGCCAAATCTCGTTCGGCTTCCATTGTTCATGTCGTGGTGTAATGCTGGAAGTCTGCGTTCGAGGCACAGATGCTGCGATCAACAGGGTGCCTCTGGCTTCTACCCATCTTCATGTGTCAATATTTGTAGTGGGCCATTTTGTGTGCAGGGCCCTTAAAGCTGAATCGATTTGTTGAAAATGACTCTAATGCGTGAGTGTTACCAAATTAATTGCTTTAAAAAATATATATAGCAGGCAAATTAATTATTTCAAACTTTTTTGCAAGACGCAAAATACGTACCGATAAGTACATATCATTGCAGTTTCCAACAGAAATGAACACTATAGAGGCAGTAAAACATCAAGCACTTGTAATTGCTTTCGGACACAGTTATGATTACAGCTCCATATGTTTCGCTTTCCGGATGTAACAAGCTTGCTCAGTAGCTCAGCCCGGCACGGAATTGGACTTAAGATGCGAAATTAAGAAAATCATGACTCACGATGAAAGAGCTGAAAGATGAGAGATCAAAAAACAAGCTGAAACGGCATGCTTGTGATTGTGTTTTCACGTCACATTCGCTTTTATTTATACTATTGGGTAGCTTTAGGTGTAGTGCAGATGGTACGTTATTTTAAAACATCACGGAGCATAGCAGTTATAGTGCCACTCAACGAACATTTCAAGTCAGAACTGCGGTGACACGTACAAAATCAACGTCACATAAAATGAAAACTCTTTTAGCGCCACTCAGTGGACATTTCACATCGAATGTGTCACGAAACGTACATGGCAGTACATATTTTGCGTCTTGTGAAAAAGTTCCCACAGGCATGTTTTCGTCATGAGATCAGGTTGTTCAAGGGGTAGTTCACACAAAGATGAAAATTCTGTCATCATTTACTTACACTAATGTCATTCCAAATCTGTATGACTTTATTTTGTATGTTTTTGTAACTCTTTTTGTGCATACAGTGAATGTCAATAGGGGCTTTCACTCTATGCACAGCATTTACAACATAAACCCAGACATATTTTTCGAAAAGTTGCAAAGACCAAAATAAGTTGACAGGATGACAGAATTGTCGTTTTTGGGTGAACTATCCCTTTAAGATATAAACTTGCTGTAAGCACAGTGACCTTTGATAAGCCATTTGTAAATAAGTGAGAACACAGTCATGGGCTGATATGACGGGCTTTTTGATGCAAGTATCTATTCTTGTTGTCCTCTGGTCAACCATTTGGAGCTGTCATCATCTTTCTCAGTCCTCCAGTGACTCCGGGACTTGTAGCGGTGCACTCTGCGGTTGCAGCATGCTGCCCAGCAGCAATATTTGCTTTTATGTAATGTTTTTTTCCATTATGTTCAGCCAAGAGAGAAAGTTAAAACCTCACAGATTGTATTGATTCTTTGTCTCTAAGCCTCTGTGCCGTTGTATGGGAGAACCCCTGAGACTTTGAAGCAACACAAGGTCTTGATGGCTTTTTCCCCTCACTGTATTTTTACGGTCAAACTCAATCTCTCATTTTGTGTTTGACTCCAAGCTTTGAATTTCACTTCCTGACAGTTCTATAGCCGGGTGTCATAGAGGGCCGCTTTGTCATTGGTATTTGTCAGTCGACACGCTCTGTGATTCATTACTGGCTTTTATTTATTTATTTTTTTTTTTTTTTACTTGTTAGATGTTGTCTGCATTACTCAAACGGTTTGAACACTTGACTGGCAATGAGTGCAGAGCAAGGAGAACAAGTGGTCTCTTCAGCAGCTGATCAGCTGACTGTGCAATGTACTAAAACTGCATTAAAGAGAAGTATGAACAGGCAAAAAAAAAAAGAAAAGAAGTTCAACTGCAGACTGATATTTTTGAACAAGACTGCTGCTGTTCAAAACAAATCAACATTAATCAGATTTAAGAATGAACAAATCTCCAATTAAGACAAACAGAAAATCACTTGCCATTAAAAAACAAGCTGTTTAAATAGCAAAACTGATTTCTTTTCAGATCACTGGATGATTTGACAAACTGGATTAGTAGTTTTTTGTATCTAATTGTAATTTGTTATAGATTTATTACTCAAGTTGCATTTGTTTCACTTATTACAACTGATGCAGGAAATTAATGGCTTGAGGATATACAGTAGAAAACAAACATTTTGATTTGTAATATGAGCTAAAGGCATTTATCTCATAAAGATGCACAGTTTGCTTAGATGCCTATAAATTAGTCAGTGAAAACATATGACAATTGCCTGAAGTGCTATTATGTCAGAAATGACAGTAATTCTTCAGGCAGTTCTTGTTACCATGGTGTAAATATGACATGGGTAACATATTGTACTAGTATAGTGCCACAACCGTACTATTATCTCAATGGCAAGATGAAGTCTAGATGATGTCTAGTTGTAACCAACCAAATTTAAAGATTTGATGTCAGCATAATGTATTAATTGCTGTTCATACAGTATGTACATTGTTACATTATGAAATATAAAGTCAAAAATAGGAGATATAAAGTTGCCTAAAAACTATTTTATTTTATTTTTACTCTTAGTTGGAAACAGGCTGTCTTCTATTCCTCCAGGGTCAGGATGTTATATTTGGATTTATCTGATTTGTTCACACTTGTTGTCTCTGCATTGCTCAGGACTTATCCACTGTTTGTGTTGAGCTGTTTATTTAGCTTTATTGTTCCCAGTTAGTGAGGGACAAAACACTATTGAATCATACTGTTTCTTTTTACAGTTTGCTTATTATGCGTCCCTCTCCAGGGGTTCACATGTCTCTTTTGCTGAAAATATAGGTTCCAAAAGGAAGTTTTTGCAGTGATGCCATATAAGAAACATTTTTGGTTCCCCAGAGAACCTTTCAGTGAACAGTTCTTAAAAGAGCCATTTTTTATTGGTGTAAAAAACATTTAAAAATCTGAAGAACCTTTTTTTATATTTAGAAAAGGTTCCAAGGTTTTTAAAGGTTCCTCATGGAATGATATATGCCAGTAAATAACCTTTATGTTTAAGAGTGTGCGCATATTATTTTATTTATTTAAATAATAAAAAAAAAAAATAGGAGTGGTTCTCCTAATTCTACTGTGCATGTCTGGCCACTTCACCTTCTCTGAGTGGCTAGGACTAGCATCTTCCTGCTTTAATATTTTGGTTAGTGTCAGCAGTTCCCCAAACGTGTATTCAGCTTCAGCATTGGTATGTACAGATTAGTGGCAGTTTATTAAGATCAAGCAGAAGTGAATCCCGTGTACATGCATGAACATGCCCCTGGTGCCAACCCAATTCACTAAATGATGCTTTGATAAACTGTTTGTCCTGTAAAGCATTTTCAAAGCAACCACTCTCAGTAATTAAATGTACACAGAATGTTGTGTAGTGTAAGCTACTGGCAGTAGATGCACTCTGTATTTGTACAGTAGAACTCTGATATGGCCTGTGTAAAAAGTTCATATGCACTGTTGAAGCAATATCATCATCATGTTGTTAAATTTCAGGGGTCTTGTAATTAGCATTTAGCTTGCAATAATCTGATTGGATATTGAAGGCCCTGTGACAATTACGCTAATGTGTTTGCAGACTAGCAACATGGGCTGAACTAACTTCAACTACACCGCACAGGTTTCATCTTCCTTCCTGCTGTAACCAAGAGCCTTTTATGCATATTCGCTGTAGCCCTCTGTGAAACCTCTGTCACAGAGATCAATTATTGTGCGTGGGAAGACCACAATGCTAATGATCTCAACTGCTTTTGCACAGCTAGTTATGCTCACTGTAGCGATGCATAATGTATTGGACTCATATGAACAGGATTAGGAAAGAATTCATTAGCAAGAGTGCTGCATTAAACTTGATTATTACAAGTTTTCTGCTGTACAGCAGTTCAATCTTGACAGCAGTTTGTTGGCCGACCGGAAGGCTAGTTCACAATGGCTTCCTAAAACATTTCCTTTGAGTTTTAAGCAGTTTTTAAGGTCATTAACATCAACATTGCATGGTCAAAATTACTAGAAAAGACTTTTATATTTTGAGTCTACATTATAAATTACATTCAGTTGTACTTCAAGGTTGCTTTTCCAATATGTCAAGCATGTAAATTCACACTCTTCTGGTTGTTTTAGTCCTTATGTAGAAACGTTTTATAAAAACACATCAGCGTCAAAGTTTGAGGTTTAAACTAACTGTAAGTTATATTAGAAATTAAAATGAAAGTCTTTTCAAGTTGACAGGCCTTATTTTACTCTTATTTTACTTGTTTACTCTAAAAACTAATTGGTAATTTCAGATGGAAACCATGGTGAAAATTGTGCTAAGTGGACATTGCTAATGTTGTAATCTGAAAATGGCCAATTATTGACCAATTTCAGTGCATGAGTCAGTCAAGGTGAACACTGAGTCGCCGTCTTGTTTCACCATCTTCGGAAGTTCTGTAAAGGGTCTTTGAATGGTTTGTCTTTAATTCTTCAACACAATAAAGTTGTTTATTATCTCGGTTATCATTTCATATTTGTCGTTTGTTGATATGGTTCAATTATATAAACACTGCCAACAAGTAAACTCCATCACGTGTTTCCCAGCAGGCACAGTGTTATCATCTCTCACATTTCTGGCTTCTGCTCAAATCTTCATATCACCCATCTCAGTGTGACGTCGCTGTTAGTCAGTCATTCACTGCTTCATTCTCAACCAAATCAGTGTCTCTTTTTGTTCCTGTCTCTCTTGATTTCCTCCACTGTGGCTATAATGATGATCAGATCATCAAGCTGGGAATGTGAGGCCGATACATCAGGGTGAGAAGAAGTGCTTTAGCGTTGAAGAGGTGCAATCAGCAGATCTGTCTCTTAATGCTTACGGCAACTGTGGCCAGACATGAGTTTTACTACATAGATATGACTCACATGCAGTGCAAAGGCATTAGATGGGGTAGATCCAGAGAGTGGAGCCTTAAATCTGACCTGACTGTTCTACTGTTCTTTTTATTTTAATGTCTTGTCAGTAATTCATTAATTTGTCTTCAACTAGGTTGCAACCAAAGTCCCCATATTGTAGACAGCTCCCAGCATGCATCAGCCACTGACACTCTTCTAGTGTGTGCGCTTTTGAGATATGCTGCGGCTATTCCCAGATGCTATGACAAATTTCAAATTGATATCAATCCAAAATTCAGACTGCATTCAAACTGGATTTTAAAAACCACATTCAACCAAATTTGTAAAAACTGCATTCAACCAAATAAAACTCCATTCAGACCAGGTTCCAAAAACTGCATTCAAATCAGATTGCAAAAACTACATTCAGATCAGGTTCCAAAAACTGCATTCAAACCAGAACCCAAAAAACATTCAAATCATTTTTCAGAAATTATTCAGTGTAGATTGAAAACTAGATTCAAATCCGATTTCAAACCGATTTGAAATTTCAACCAGATTTTAAAAAATGCATTCAACCAAATTTGTAAATAAATAAATAAATAAATAAATAAATAAATGCATTCAACCAGTTAAAAAAAACAAACAAACATTCAAATTAGATTTTAAACTGTATTAAAACCAGCTTCCAAAAACTGCATTAAGACCGATTACAAAAACTGTATTTAGACTAGTGATCGACCGATATTGATTTTTTAGAACCGATACCGATATCAATTATTTGCATGTTTATGTGGCCGATAACCGATATGCAGAACCGATATTTATTTACTGTTATAAAATACTTCACTTTGGTTTTTCCTCTTTTCAGTCATCTTTTTTTTTTAAGTGTCGAAAATTTGCAGTCTTTCATGTTAAATTTAATCTTCATATTACAACAATAAACAAATACATTTTATTTATCAAAAGCATCAGCAGCAATAACACTAATATTATCAATAAGCAAAATAAATGTAGAATGTCTAATGTTTTCAAATGGAGAAAATAAATAAGACAGGAGTCATATCATCTTCGTTTTAAACTACAGTTTTAGTAGGTTTATAAGCTGTTTAATGGAGTCAGGAATAATTCACTGGATAATGTTAATTCACTGAATAATATTCTCTGGAATATTGGAGTATAACAAACTTCTATTAACTTATTTTTTTAATAAATACAAAGTATTTTATTGCATTTTTTAACTGGAATGTTATATCAGAATTATTAATTTTTTTGTCCCTCTAGATTATGAAATGCCTGCTGACAGCGCAGTTTATCTATGCATTTACAAAGAACTCAAACTGCAATCGCTCGCGGAGATAATAATTCATTTCCATAAAGTTGTATTTTTAGATGTTTATTAGCGAAATAATGGTTATATAGTAAATGTTGCTACAATTTAAAGGTGTTTTAAACAAGTGAATCTTGTTAAAAGTTACATGCGGAGGCCGTGCTGGAGCATTTCCTGAGCATCAACCGCTGAGTGAACAGCAATGTGAAGCGGCTCACGAGACTAATGATGAGCAAATATACAACAGAGAGAGAATTTAATTCAGCGCTTTTATTTCCAACATGCGCTCATTCATGGCTGTATTGTTTAACTCATGCAAAGTTACGTCCTTACTGGGAGAGGACTTGACGGATTTAAGTGTGTCGAGCTCGTCCGTCCGCACTCATCCGTGGCGAGTATACTTTGAAAGCTGCGCGGACGCGGCTGTGCGCGAGAAGGGACAGAACGCGGAAAGTGAAACTTACCCGGGCCTTTAGCGTGACTCCGACTTCACGAGACTAACGATGAGCATAGACAACAGAGAGAATTCAATTCAGCGCTTTTATTTACAACATGTGCTCATTCATGGCTGCGTATTATTTAATTCAGGCAAAGTTACATCTTTATTGGGACAGGACTTGACGGATTATTTATATGACTCCGTGAGTTGCTCTCTACTTCTTAGAGCCAAGCTGCATAAACTACATAACAGGCATTTATGTAATGCATCTAATTTGTGCATTAATGGCTGTTATGTTAAATAAAGTTTACTAACTACAGCAAATCAAGTACTTGTGCATGCCGTTGTTGTTGTCTCGTCTCCCCTCAGACGCGCTGCAATGGCGATCCTGCGCGCAATTCTCATAACACCCACAAGATGGCGGCATTTATCGGTGAATCCGATATTACAAAACCGATATCCGATTATGGTAAAATGCTTAAATATCGGGAAAAATATCGGTAAATCGATATATCGGTCGATCTCTAATTTAGACCAGTTTTTAGAAACTGCTTTCAAAATAAATTTTTCACAAATTTTTCACTATTCATATCAGATTTCAGAAACTCTATTCAAAATAGATTTAAAAAACTGAATTCAAATCCGATTTCAGACTGGTCTCAAATTGTTTTGAAATTTCAACGTGGAAATCATTCCTCACCCATTTTTTAATGTCTATTTTCTAGGGCCGTAACAACTAATCGATAAAATCAATTATTATAGATAATGAAAATCATCGACAACGATTCTCTTTAGCGATTAGTTGGGTCTGCCCATAGTGCACGTCCAACTTCAGCCCGTCCTGTCAAATTACAGCACTGAATAATGCATTTCTATGGACAAAATGCATCTAAAAATAGTGGAGGAAACAGAATGAGACGCTGTGGGAGAGTTACGTGATCCAAGCGCCGCAAAAAATGAGAATTCTTTATTTTAAGCTTTAAGCTAATGCATTAGCGTAATGGCTGTCAGGCGCTTTGACAGATACGTGTGCGTCCTCAGTGCAAAAACTTTCAGTTTACGGTCATATCCTTATCTGCAAGTGTCACAAATTCACGCGAGCATTTCCACTTTTACAAAAAGGCCCGTCCTGACAGTCTGTGTTAAGTTTAAATCTTTACTGAATGAGCGCCAGCGAGACGCAAAAACATTCATGAAATATTCTGAAATATCTGTTGTTGAATGTTAAATTTAGGTTTAAAAGTCAACATGTAGTGCACATATTTTATGAGAGTAGGAACTGTAAAGGGATAACAGTGTGTAATTGTCTGAATATAAATATCAGACGCTTCATAACCACCTTTTACAGGATAAAGAAATAACAGACGTGACTGTGATCAAACTGAACGTGTGTTCCTGCAGAACATTACTCTCACCTGTTGGTTAACCCTGAGTTTGTGTTTTTATTCGTCTTTATTATCTTTATTATTATTTTAATTTTTAATGTAGAGATTTAAACCATATTCACTATATACAGTGCTTAACAAATTTATTAAAACAAATGTATGTAGCCTAAGGTTTTTAACAAATTATGTAAGGTTTGTGCCACTGCTGCTCTAAACTAACTGTATTGCTGATTGCCAAAATCATTTTTTTAGCTTTCTGTATTGGTTAGTCCTCCAATTTGTGTAAGCTCTTTAGTAACAGTAGTAGACTATTTCTAATGCTATAATATAATTACTGCTGTTATCTATGAAAGAAAGGCAGAAAAAATAGCGAAGCGCTTTATAGGTTTTTTTTTTTTTTTCAGATAACCAATTACAGTCAAAAAGTAAGCTGTTATGAAAGGCATAGGAGACCATTTTTTGTTATTATGTGAATAAATACAATTTAGTTGTTTCAGTTTGTTGTTTGCCAAATAAATGACAATAACATTTTTGTTTGAATTACATTAGGCAGAATGTGAAAGTGTTTCTTGTTAATAAAATAAAAAAAGAAAATTGTTTTTTTTTTAATCCGATTAATCGAAAAAATAATTGTCCAACTAATCGATTATCAAAATAATCGTTAGTTGCAGCCCCACTATTTTCCCTTCTTTGTTCCTAGTCTGTGAAAATCAGTGCAGAAATGTCAAAAAGTTTCCTCCTTAGTGTTTGTTTGAATTATAGAATACATTATCACATTTCTATGTGCATGAACTTGAAAGAGAATAATTATTTTTAAGATCAGAACTACAATGTGCGACCAAAACATCAGTAAACTGCCTTTAAATGTCCACAGGATGATGAGCTTCGGTCTTGTAGTGTGCACTTGGCACTACTGAAAATGACATTTTAGGTGTCTACTGTGTATATCAACATCCTTGGAGATTATGAAATACCAATTCAGCAAGAGTTGTGCACAGAGGTAGTGTAGCGAAGGATTTCATGTTGCAGCATCACTGGTAACAGCTCACTGGAGAATACTCTGATTAGATGGCAGGTTCCCAGGAAGCTGTATGTTAATATATGATGTAATGAACAAACCAGTCTCATCTCCCTCCCCTGTGGCGCACATATTAATTGCACGTCCGAAATAGTTTATTAATCTGTCTGTTTATTAATGAGTCTCTGCCACAGAAACATTGCAGTTCTGTTATTTCAGAAGAAATGCCTTGGAGACCCATACAGCATGTCATATTGAGGCCTTGGGAATGAAAATATACATATATATGTCTTTTTTTCCCCCATGGGTTTGGAAAATGGCAAGATGTGCATAATTAATGCATGTAGTATTTTTTTATGCAGGATCTCAGAGCAAGTATCTCTTGTGCTGACACTTATGAGTTAAGTAATTTTAACAAAAGTTCTAGTTTTGTTGAGGTCAGGTCTTTTAATTTATTGAATTGTGTGTGTAGTAGTAAATTCTGTTTAAAAAAAAAAGTACAAACAGTTGTGTTCGAATCATGAATTTAATTTAATATCAACCCGTTAAGAGCGCTTTGGGCTTCCTTAAATCAGTTTTGACCTCTGCCCTGGCTGTGCTTTCCCTAAGGGGTTTTCTGTGTTGCCATATTGTGACACATTTGCTTCCTAATTAGGATTTGAAAATGGTTCCTAATAATCTACCAGCACATGCTTGCACGAAAGCAATGCTTGAAGCTCAGTGGCGATGGCATCTGTCAGACCTCTCCTTTAGCTGTTATTATGCCTAACTGATAAAGGATTTACGTAACCTACACTTTTATCCATATGCAATTAATTTCTGTAACTCGATGCCCAAGGGTTGCCACGTCATCCTGTTACAGCCTGCTGCCAACCAGTTCAGCAGTGATGCTCTTGAGACACCAAGTTGATGAGTGGCTCTAAATATTATGGTGGTAAAACAGCGGGGTTGACAGTGCTTTGGTTAGGCTTTTATGGAAAATAAATAACCAGAAAGTGTAGGAAGGTGAAAGGGAGAAAAGTGTCCAAGTGGGGATTGTGTAGCATGGAACAAGGTCACATGGCAAATGCAAGCAAACCTAATATGCTGTTTTTACACTGCCAGGCCTAATGCAAAACTCCAACACACTCTCATGGCAATTTGTAGATTTTAAGAAAGATTTTTAGTTTTTCAGTTCTTCAAGATTTTTAGTTTGTCATGAGCATTTTGAACAAGAAGTGCATTTGACAGTTTATATGCATAGCTGTGTTACTGCGGGGCACTGTACAGAGCATGTGCTTACACGCATGTTAGCGTCACTCCTTACAATAGACAACAAGGTAACTCTAATACCGTAGAAAGATTGGTATTGTTATTTTATTGTGATTTTAGTATTCATCTAGTGTCAAAGTGTTATCCCTGGTCATTTGAGCAGTTCATTTACAAATACATTTATGCATTAGCACAGTGGTTCCCAACCTGGGGGGCACCAGAATTCACAGCGGGGACGCGGGAGCAGATATACTTTGAGGTAGGACTGGGCGAAAAAACGATAACTATAATTATAGTGAGTAATCTTCCTCAATAAAACTATTTCGATTTAAATATTCAATAAATAAATAAATAAATATTTGATTTAATGTTTATGCGCTAAAATAAATATCCCCAAAAATATGCAAGGTCAATTTATAAGTGCTGCCCGCATTAATTGGGAGACAGTGCTTTTAGGAAAGTCACCAGAAGAAGACAGCAAAAGATTCACCGATAAACTGCTGAGCTTAATTGATGTATTTGCATGCAGACAAAGAAGTAGGAAGAAAAAGAACACCATTCCTTGGATGAACACAAAAATCTTAAATTTAATGAAAAAACGGGATATGGCCCTAAAGGTTGCAGTCAAATCTAAAGTAAGTAGCGATAGACACACTTTTATTATGTTACGAAATAGGGTAGTTAAAGAACTAAGGGTAGCTAAAGCGGACTTCTTTCTGAACATAACAGAAAAAGAAGGAAGCAATACTAAAGTCTATTTGGAGCCAGTTAAGAAAATTAATGGGACATGATGTTAACAATGCCAAATCAATTGAACTTATTGTTGGTGGAAAATTAAGAGATAAGCCAGCTGAAGTAGCTGATGCTCTCAATAATTATTTCATTGATTCAGTAGAAAATATCGTTAGGTATTTTACTCCTGAATATAAGAATAC
The DNA here is from genome assembly GCA_021397915.2 of Tor tambroides. NCBI lineage: Eukaryota > Metazoa > Chordata > Actinopteri > Cypriniformes > Cyprinidae > Tor > Tor tambroides. The sequence goes on from JAFVLL020023990.1 coordinate 23,388, forward strand.
TCCTTGTCAAGTCGAACAAACAGAGCCAGCTTTCAACATAGAACATATCACTGAGGCAGATGTTGTGAGAGTGATTAGATCTCTGAGGCCATCTCGAGCGAAAGATGTCATTGGGATGAATACATGCATGTTGAAAGAGCTTTCAAAAGTATTAGTTAACCCAGTTACAAAAGTTGTAAATCTTTCATTTACTCATGGGATGTTCCCAAATGAGTGGAAATTAGCTACTGTAATTCTGGTATTTAAAGGAGGTAATCGTCTATCCACTAGCAACTATAGACCTGTTAGCATTTTGCTCGTGGTTTCCAAGGTGGCCGAAAAACTAGTTGCAGAACAAATCATAAATCATTTAAATACCAGTGCTTATTCTTTACATCCACATCAGTTTGGTTTCTGTACTAATCACTCAACAGATACAGCTAATTGCTATTTTATAGAAAAAAGTGAAGTTATTGTTGGATCGAGGAGGGGTTGTTGGTGCCATCTTTCTAGATTTAAAAAAGGCCTTCAATACCATTAATCATGGAATTCTCTTATCTAAATTTAATGAATTTCATTTTTCTGTAGATGCCATTAAATGGGAAGAATCATATTTAACGCATCGGACTCAGTTGGTTAGAGTGAAGAATTATCAATCAGGTGTTGTTTCTTTGTCAGCAGGTGTCCCACAAGGTTCAATCTTGGGCCCACTTTTATTTTCTCTGTATGTAAATGATTTGCCAAATGTTTGTGTTACTTCTAACATCCAGATGTATGCTGATGACACAGTAGTTTTTTTACATGCTAATAGTGCAGATCAAGCTGCTGTTCAGTTAACAAACTCAATGTTAAAGATCACAGAATGGCTAAAACATAGTTGCTTACAACTAAATTTATTGAAAACTGTATGTATGTTTTTCAGTAAATCTGAAAGCTGCCGTGCAGAGCCAGATGTAGTCATAGATGGGGAGAGACTACAGGTCGTCTCAGATTTTAAATATCTGGGTGTATATATTGATAGCAATCTTACTTTTAGATCACATATCAAGAAGGTTTGCAATAACATTAAGTTCAGCTTGGCAAATTTTAGATATGCCCGTAGTTGCATGTCAACTAAGGCTGTGAAGATGTTTATGCATTCAATGATCTTTTCACATATTACTTATTGTTTGACAACCTGGTCACAAGCAAGTAATACTTCTCTCAAACCAATTCTCTCTCTATATATAAACAAACTTTGAAAGTTTTAGATAAGAAATCCATACACATCATCATTGTGATATTTAAAAAAAAATACAACATATTAAGTTGGGAAAATTTGATTGTATATTCAGATCTTTGTCTTATGTATAAAATTAAACATGGATTGGCTCCTCCTGTATTGAACCAGTTTGTAAACGTAGCCCCAAATGGTTACAGATTAACGAGAAGAGCAGTAAGAGGTGATTGTATAGTCACTTTAAGAAAAAGTGTATTTAGTCAAAGAGTGTTTTCAGTTAGGGCTGCTCGTGAGTGGAACTCCATCCCAACTAACATTATAAATCTTAATACTTATGCCTCTTTTAAGTTTCACTTAAAGAAGTGGTTAATTGAGAGTCACTATTGTCAACATTCATTTTACAAACTAAATTCTATTGCCTTCCTGTCTTGTCTGTTTCACTAGTTGAGCATTTTAGGCTATATACATGAGGTTGTTTGTTTGAGACACCTCTATGCTTAAATAGTCTTTGCCTGTATATTTATATTATGGATTAGTGATACATTGGTTATTTTGTTTGACTGTTGGATTATGTATGTGTTTGAGTGAGCTGGTATTGATCTGTTGGTACTAGGTATAGTATAATTTTTAAACGGATGTTATTTTTTTTAGGATTTGTGTAATATTTATATGTATTTTGAAACCTGTATTTGTTATGTTTTGATTAATTTGTTTATATTTTTAGGGTGACAATTTTACCATCAGTCCAGGGACTGCAGATGCAAAGTAGCTTTCTGGCTAATTCTGGCACATTGTGCATTTATGTATTATTGATGTGCATTGTCCCTGTCAAATAAACCTGAATAAAAAAAATAATAATAATAATAATAATTAAAAAAAAAATAATAATAAAAGCGAAACAAAACAGCGCTACTTATTTGAATCGCGCCACATGGACCATTTATCCGCTCGGTTCAAACAGCGGCGCAGCGCAGAGCGAGATTATCATATGTGTACATAGGGGGGGACCCATGAAAAAAAGGTTGGGAACCACTGCATTAGCAGACGCATTTATCCAAAGCAACTTACAAAAGAGAAACAAAAGCAATTTGGTAAAGAGCCCACAATATTTATGATATGCCAGTTTTCTTCGACAATTAGATTAGGAAGCAAGCTAGAAATAAGGAGAAATTACTGTAACTAAAATTCTGAAGTTTATGGTTGGTAATATTTTTTTTTTATGTTTTTGAAAGAAGTTACTTATGCTCACCAAGGCTGCATTATTTGATCAAAAATACATTAAAATTGTAATATTGTAAAGTGTTATTATAATTTAACTGTTTTCTATTTTAATGTATTTTAAAATGTACTTTATTTCTGTGATGGCAAAGCTAAATTTTCAGTGGCCATTACTCCAGACTTCAGTGTGACATGATCCTTCAGAAATCATTCTAATGATGATTTGATGCTCAAGAAACATTTCTTTTCATTATCAATGTTGATAACAGTTCTTTTTTTTTTTGAAACTGTGCTATTTTTTCAGGATTCTTTAAATAGAGAATTCAAAAGAACAGTATTTCTTTAAAAAAGAATATCTTTTGCAAAATTCGAAATGTCTTTACTGTCACTTCCGATTAATTGAATGAATTATTGCTGAATAAAAGTATTCAACAAGCATGCTACTGTTTTAACATTTATCTTGGTATATAAAATGGCTATAATGCCAATATATCACTTTGCAGCCAGTATATACTATGTAGTATTCACCAAACTACACTGCTCAAAAAAATTAAAGGAACACTTTGAAAACACATCAGATCTCAATGGGGAAAAACATCATGCTGGATATCTATACTGATATGGACTGGGAAATGTGTTAGGAATGAAAGGATGCCACATCGTTTGATGGAAATTAAAATTATCAACCTACAGAGGGCTGAATTCAAAGACACCCCGAAAATCAAAGTTAGTCCATAGCCAAAATGGCTAGTCCATTTTGCTGAAATTTCATTGCAGCAACTCAAAATAGTACTCAGTAGTTTGTATGGCCCCCACATACTTGTATGCATGCCTG
>JAFVLL020023991.1:0-71077 GCA_021397915.2 Tor tambroides
TTCTCCAGTTTCTCTGAATCTTTTGATGATGTTATGCACTGTAGATGATGAGATTTGCAAAGCCTTTGCAATTTGACATTGAGGAACGTTGTTTTATAAAGTATTCCACAACCTTTTTGCGCACTCTTTCACAGATTGGAGAGCCTCTGCCCATCTTTACTTCTGAGAGACTCTGCCTCTCTAAGACATCCCTTTTAATAGCTAATCATGTTACAGACCTGATGTCAATTAACTTAATTAGTTGCTAGATGTTCTCCCAGCTGAATCTTTTCAAAATTTCTTGCTTTTTCAGCCCTTTGTTGCCCCTGTGCCAACTTTTTTGAGACCTGTAGCAGGCATTAAATTTTAAATGAGCTCATTTAGTGGATAAAAGTGTAAAATTTCTCAGTTTAAACATTTGTTAAATTCTCTATGTTCTATTGTGAATAAAATATTGGCTCATGTGATTTGAAAGTCTTTTAGTTTTCATTTTTATTCAAATTTATTAAAAAAAAAAAAAACATCCCAGCATTTCTGGAATTCGGGTTGTATGTTATATTTGCAGCAGCAGTATTTCTTACATGCTCACAGCAGCATGTTGTGGATGTATTGGCAGTAGCAAGTCTTGGTACTTGCTCTGCCACAGTAGCAGCAGCAGCGTAGCAGATCTATTCCGCCAAGACCAAATACTGTACATTAACATTGTCATGTACATTACATCTCAGTCCTTCCGAGAGTTCTCATGACAGAACTATAAATTCCCTTGTCATTTGAGGTGTAATATAAAGCTTATATATATGGATATATGGAATACATTAGTAAAAGCTGTTTCTATGAACTGATCGTCCAAGCGGAAAAATGTGGTGTTGGTGTCAGACCTCGATTACTAAAAATCACATTGTATTTGATACAAAACTAACTTGATTAAATCAAATGGGGAAAAAAGCTGTAACTATATATTTTCATGTTTTTTCCAATCAAAGTAACTATTGAAAGTCATCTGAAAACATATACTCATACATTTTTAGAGGGTGTAGCACTTAGTCAAGTCACTTCTCACCACCGATTTATACTAAATCATGGCAATAGCAATGAGGCTTTAGTCTAGAAAATATTCTCAATACCACCATCTCTCCAGAAATATATTCCAAACCTGAAATGAGAATCTTTAGGGAAAAAATGAACAGATATATTTGTGACTGTGAAAAGTCAACTTTTCAAAGTTCCCTCATAAAACCTTAAAATCCCCAGCTTCAACGCAAAACAGCAGAGTTTGAGAAAATGCATTGAAGGATGTTCTTTGTGATGCCACATACTACAAGCAATCACCTTTCTCTTCAGCAAGGTCGTGACTGTATACCAAGACTGTACATGATGTCACAAATCGGCACATTATTGAAGACGCCTGCAGAGCTCTTCAAACCAGTGAAAAGATAAAAGAATGAACAGAATGAAAAACCATCATATAATTTCTCACAGCCTTACCATATAAATCCCACTGAATCTCTAAATACATCTATACATCAAATTGTGTTTAAAATATATTTTAAATACATATGTATGAAGGCACATTTGAATTTGAGTGACCACAGTTAGATGAAAATCTTAGACAGCATTTTAAAAACAAACTTTTTTACATGTAATCTGCAAATATTTGGTGGTAAGCAATGTGCTAATTGAGCAATCATTTTGTGCAACTAAAATTGGTGATTTTCGTTCATTTTTGGTAAAACGAGCAAGGAAGTAAGGATACTAAATTACTTAAAATTTCCAGGTTAATGAAAGATTATAATCAGAATATCCCAGCATGCTCAGTCTTTAATGACTTGTTCGCAAAGATAATCTATCTACTAACATCTGTATGTCACTAGCTATAAAAAACTGGCACAAACTCACTATCTGGTCAGGGCAGATTTAATAATAAGGCTTGGCAACTAACAGCAAAGCACATTGTTGTCTTTTGCTCTGTTTTACTCTGGAGGAGGAAATACAGTATTTTAGCAAAATTGTTCCTTCATTAGTAAGGGACATTGACAAAAGATGTAATACTGAATTCTGTCTGTGGTGTTTTTGTCAATGTTGGTATATCTCAAGGTAAAAAGTTTTTTTAAGGGCATCTTGAAAACCCTGTATTCTGTTCAGTTCCATTATACTTCACTTAGTTTACCCTTTTAAACTTTTCTTAGAATGCTCTGTTTGTCCACGTCTTATTAGCTGCCTATTCAGTGCTTCTGACAAACAATAGACCGGAAATCATGCATTTCCAATGAATAGTCACATAGAGACTGTGTGGAGTTCCAATGATGTGCGAACATGGGATTTTCAGATTCAATTTGAGCTTTGAGCATTTGAAATATGAAATGAAACGTAACTATGCAAACTGAAACATGAAAAGTAATATGTTTTGTGTGACTACACAGTGTGCAACTGGTGAACTGGATGTGAGGTACTGTATCACAATCAAAACTAAAAGCACAAACTGAGAAATATCAACAACCAATGTTTTTTTTTTTCAAGAAATTGATACTTAGTCAAAAAAAGAATGCATTAAGTTGGTCAAGCATGACATTGAAAAAAAGTATCACAATTTCCACAAAAATAGTTAAGCAGCGCAACAGTATATAAAGCAGCACAAATGTTTTTAAGATTGATAATAATAAGAAGTGTTTCCTGAGCATCAAATAAGCCTATTAGAATGATTTCTGAAGGATGATGTGACATTGAAGACTGAAGTAATGGATTCCTGAATATTCTGCTTTACCATCAAAGAAATAACTTGCATTTTAAAATATATTAAAATAGAAATCAGTTATTTTAAATTGTAATATTTTACAACACAGTTACATGCAGTTTTACTGTATTTTTGATCAAATAAATGAATATAAAAACAAAAGAATCTTCTTTCAACAACAAAATAATCTTACAGATGCAAAACCTTTGAAAAGAAGTCTATATATAACCAAACAAAAGCGTGAAAAAGTGACTTATAAATAAATATGTGGTTGCAGACAGTAAAAAGGGCAGTTTTAGTTTGCTTCAGTGTTTACATTTTTTGTAATGCACAAACAGAAGCTACATGAGGGAAAACTCGTTCCCATGTATTTCAGCTCATCGGTTGTTCTTCATGCTGCCAAGCTCAAATATTTGAAATGACATATTGCTCATAACAGCAACAGTTCTCCGTTTGTTCTGACCAATTAACTTACATGGCTGGAGGAAACTGATTACCTAGCGTGGCTCAATGGATGGGCCAGATAACAAACAATGGCGACGTTTACCGCGGCCGTGTTAATCACACAGCCCACTGCACTGTGATAACTTGCAGAGGCTGTGTGCACGCTGTTAATATAACGCCTGAGTAACTGGGGTCATTGACAGGCCCTCGCCGGCTTTATCTTGCTGAAGGTCAACACGTTACCATTGGGCTGATGCTCATCGTACAATAGTCCAGATTACATTCTAGGGAGCAGCTCTGGATTGCGGCAGACTCTCACCTTAAATATATAACACCGCTGGCTTCCACAGGGAATACAAGCACCTTATTAAATCTTCAGGGTCAACTGCTTCTTGCATATCTGAGCACTAACCAGCAGCAGAAGGGCGGTCGTCAGTGACCTGTAAAAGACTTCGGTACATGCCTGAATCCAAAGGTGTGCGGTACGACAGGCTGAGCGCATGCAGTGCGTCATACTGTCCTGTTTGAGTGCCACTGAACCGCCATGTAGTGTGGAGCTCACCTGAATTCTTAAAAACAAAGCTTCTTTAATGGCATTTATGGATCCATGAAAACGTTTAACAACCATGGAACCTTTCCATTGCAATTCAGTTTCTTAATAGTGGAAAAAGTTTTTTTTAGATTATTAAAATGTGAAATACACAAAGAAAAATGGTTATATACACTAAGAAAATTACTGCGAAAACCCCCTTTTAGGACCTTTATTTTTAAGAGTGCATGCACGCGCACACACACAATCTGTGAAATTTACAATAAAAATAAAAAATGGCCGCTGTGGTTGCCAGAACTTTACCGTAAAACATATGGCAGCAACATTTGAATTTTACAGATTAAACTTCAATTTACAGTAAAAATTTAATTAACTGTTTTTGCCTTTATAATGCACTAAAAACAACCTTAAAAACATACATAGTAAAGTCCATCATAAGTAGCTTTTCCACAAGCTGCGGAAAATACTAATATATAACAGGTACATTTGTAACAATCCACTTATACTTCATCAAAAATCATAATAAAGGATTTTACAGCACACTTCAAGGGCATAGCTTGGTAACGATTGCGACTGCAAGAAGTATTTAATAACCAAACAAACAAAGGAAAAAAGAAAAGAAAAACAGAACAATTTCATAACTTGCTTAACCAATCAACGTGTATTGCCAAAACAATTTTACCCTTCACACAGTCATAGATTTACATTGCTCGTACCCCACAAGTTACATCACGTAATCAGCAGAAAAATTCGACCCCATAATAGTCCATTTGAACATTTCTCAAAGTCCGTTTTTAAAGATCCCATTCAATTTAATTTAATCCACTTTAAAACGCGTTCATTTTACGGCCGTTTGAACTTGTAACAAGCATAAGCAGAACACAGCCGTTCGGAACTTTCAAAAAACTTTCCTTTCAAAAACTTTCCTTCTGACTTTCGATGACTTTTCCACATAAAGAAACGTAGGTGAACGCCCGTCCAGATTCGAGTGGCACAAGCGGAACTACTCCCCTTCCGCTTTCTTGTCTTCTTATATCCATCTGAGTCCACACATCATCAACACACCCGTTCCACCACACACTTTTCTTCCGCATCAGGTCATAAATCTTTGTTCAAATACACATAAAGTAAATATGACATGACATGCCTATAAAAAGTACATGAAAAATAAATAATAATAATCAAAAAACAAAACAAAAATAATTCATGTATACAACAACATGCATGAATTAAACCCAACCAATGGGCATCATTGCACATTGACAACATAATATGTGACATAAAGCCCTATATAACTGATAAGAATAAACTAAAAAGAAACATATTTACTTAAGTGAAAAACCGTCAAATTTGAGCTGTCACAAAGAAATCTGGAAATAGATATACAAATATAGTGCGCTCATATCACTATGAATGGGAGAAAGTACAATTTTCTTTGCGCACAAAACCATTCTCGTAGCCTCATAAAATTAAGGTTGAACCACTAATGTCACATGGACTATTTTAACCGTGTCCTTACAACCTTTCTGGGCCTGGGAATGTTTCAGTTGCATTGCTGTCTATGCATTGTCAGAAAGCTCTCGGATTTCATCAAAATTACCTTAATTTGTGTTCTGAAGATGAACAAAGGATTTATGGTTTTGGAACGATATGGTGGTGAGTAATTAATGACAGAATTTTCATATTTGGGTGAACTATAACTATGTGAGTGTGGCAAGCAGTGTTTAAGATTTCCGGATTAGTCTTGGATGCCCAACATAGCTGCCTAGGTGTGTGAACAGTCTTTCCTTGAAAGGGACTTTGTTTTTCACTTCCAAAAACTGTGCATTTAACAGTATTTTACTGTAAAATGACTTAAAATGTCACATTAGAACTATCACAGTTTTTCACTGTATAGAGTAAAGGGAAATTACTGTTAACAGGTTTTTATCGCAGTCTTTTACCATTAAAATTACGATCGTTTTCTTTACAGTGTGTGGTTATCTTCTCTCTTTGTTATGGGTGTGCAGTCAAAGGTCTTGCTCTTGAAAACTTCTGTAGGCCCCACAGGAGAGGTTCCACAGTGCGATGGGCTGTTAGTGCTATTTTAGCGTTACCTTATTGCTCGCGCACACACCTTACCACCCTCTCGTGGCAAGCTTCCAGGCACTTGCGCTAAGCACCTCTCTGGGCCACTCTAAGCGTTATGGCGAAATGTACTTGGTGGGAAATGTTTCAGCTGAATGTGTAAGATCGCTAACTGTGAGCTGCCATTTGTCAAAAGAAACCACAAGATGTGCCACGTTTCTTGTTAAATTATACATCGCGCTAATGTTCATCTGAGCTGTGTTCAGGAACCAACATGCCTAGTGCTCATCAAACACAACACATGCTGCAATTAGGCTACTATCAGTGAGAAAAAAACTGAAACTCCAAATAGAAAGCAATTATCTTGAGAAATCACTTGGTTGTATGGGAAATAATAAGGAGAGCTTGGTTGGATGGATATTCTAAGGTATAAAAAGAGAACTGATAATGTGTTTCAAGATGAATTCTTGTCATCTGTATTGACTTGGGAACTCACAATTGAAAAGTTAAGAAAACAGCATCTATTTGACATCCAAGTGCGGAAATGATGAGTGCCTGGTAAAATGGCTTAGTAGAAAATATTTTTCCATTACGACAAATTATAAGCAGTGTGAATGAAACTCATGATTTGATTTTACAATAATGCATTTTCTTTGTAGGGAGACTGATAACAGAAGGCTATTAGACTCCACATGTGGCAAATTCAGCCTGGATGGTGACTGTTCCAGACCGTCTGTCCTCAGTCCTCAAAATCTCACAAGCCGAGATCTTTTATTCTATTAGTTAGAGTCGGTTATTGTGTATTGCCACATATGTGTTGTGAAGTTAACCTCCGCAAAATGAATCCAATCCCATAGCACAAACACTCCAGATGATGAGACACAACGCTGACTGACACACAATTTCCAATGTGTCATCTGAACACGAGTGCAGGGGTGGATTCAGCTGGAGAGAAGGTTAATACTGACATTCCAGAGGCCACATCTCCATCAATTTCACTTTTAAATTCTTGGCATCTCCTTTTCAATTTGGAGCAGCTCAGTAAGTATTACTAGGATTTATGTTTTTTCTTTCAAAACTTTCTTAAGCTCTGAAAATTATTGTATTCTAAATTTATTGTAAAGTGTTACCAAAGCTCCTAATTACTATATATTTTAACCACAGATGTCAACAGAGAGGCTAAAGTGCCATAGCACACCTTCAAATATAATCAGTTGAGCTGATAATCAATTGTAAAATAAGGCAAATCTAAGATAAATATTAAATTTGACTGCATTTCTGTTGGGTGAGCAGAAGGCCATACCCACCCTTACCCATCTGTTGCCTACATTGTAATACATTTGTCTGTTAAATCGTAAGCAGTACAAGCACACACACACAGAGAGAGAGAGCTAGAAAGACACCTGTTGTCTCAAGACACACTCAGTCCCCATCCACACATCCTTGGATTCAACACCAGACTAATGAAGGGCTTGAGAGAAACCAAACCTTTGCCACATTATCTCTCTCCACACATTCAGTTAAATACCCGCTCACAAGCTGTCATATTAAAGCTTCATGAGGCCTGCTGCGTGCTGGACTTTGCTGTGAGGTGTTCTCATGAATAATTGAGGAAAATTTACTACAGGTTGAGATTCGTGTCTAAATGCGGAAGATCAATGAGATCGAAGCGGCGAGGAGACCAGCCGGAGGGTAAGACTTTCAACTTTGCCCTTACTGACGAATGCAAAGAAAAGATCTACTCATTAAAGGGCTGCTGATAATGCAGTTCATATAAAATGCGCCCCAGTCATACAAAGTTCAATGTCAGGGTGTCAGAAGAATGACGTAAATGAACAACATCTAGCGTGATGTGATTGATGGAGACGAATTTAACAAGCAAGGCACATTACTGATTATTACAGTAACTTATTACAGTAACTTATTACAGTAAATTATGGAAAACAGAGTTTTCCTTCTGGTTTTACATGACAGAATCTGATGCACTATACAAACTTACTTTAGATTGATTCTCCATCTCTATTTGCTCTATTCCAACCAGCTCCACAGGACAACAGTGGCTCGACCAATGGTGTGAGATTGGATCATGGCTACCTATTTGTTCAGCCAATGGCAGTTTTTGGCAAAATGATTGCAATTCTGTCGCTATTAATCAACAGTCACATGACTGTAGATTAAATTGTGAATTCTATCTATCTATCTATCTGTAGATCAAACAGTATGAGAGAGATCATGGGTTTTATTCCTGAAAAATTCACACTGTACATCAAATGCAATGCAAGTTGCTTTGGATAAAAGAGTCCGCCAAAATGCATAAATTTAAAATTAAACTTTTAACATTAGTTTAAAATAAATACAACGGTTTATAATAAAAATAAAATAGCATTGTTAAAAAATAAAAAAAATTAAAAAATACAAAAGCAAATAGCAAAATTCAATTTAAAATAAATAGGAAAATATAAGATAAACCTAATTAAAAATAATAATAAAAACTATAATAGCTTATTAATAATACTAAAATTAAGCACTGGTTTAAAAGAGTCTGTACTAACTTGAGATCTATAAAAAGGTTTTCAGAGGCTTCATATGAATCAAATCCAATGACTAATGTTTTTCCTCTATTCATGTATTGTTGTATTTGCTGCTGTTACTTTGATGATGGTCATACATATAAGCAGATAAGCAGAAAAGTCACTTGACTGAAACAGATGAATACACATTTCACTTATAGAGCTACAGCAACAAAAAGCCACTTTTACTTCCGAGGGTCATAGAGAGGGTAGCAAACGATGTTTAAAAATAAATTACAATGTTTTTGGTGCAGGAAACCGTGACTAACATTATAAATACAAGACGTATTGCACAAGATGAATAGGGCTTCAAAATATGAGGTATAATGTTGACACCAACCAAACATCATAAATCAAGGTTATGGTAATCATTCCAGAATAAAAAAGACAACCCTGAAAAATACCGAAACCCTATAAATGAGTTTTTACTTCTGAAGAGTTTTCTCTAACTATCAATTGTGTTGAAATCAAAAAACATTCACATAACCAGTGGTCCGTTTCTGTGCATCTGTTCTGTTCTGCTCCATCCGTCAAGGTGATTCTTTTGTTCTAGGACGTATTCTACGCAGCTAATGATTGAAACACATTCAGGACCATCACGCAGCTCTAATATTCCACATCTCCGTTACTGCCAGCCGGATCCAGACGCAGCATTTGTTCCAGCTGCCTTTGAATCTGAGAGGCTGTTTGTCAGCTCTATAGCCCACGTCGGCCTGCTTTCTCCCAATACCCATCAAGCCATCTCTCCAGCAGTCTTGCATTCTTGCACACTCTCTCTCTCTATCTCTCTCTTGCTCGCTCGCTCCCCTATACAATTACGGCAGGCCTGTCTGGGGGCACCCACCGGACACAGTTAGCCTGAATGACAGGTAATGACACCCACTGAGAGATTGGCTTTTCCCAGGGCACACCATCGTCCACAGTAGGATGCCTGCATCATTGCACTGCCAAGAGAAGATGTCTCTCTCTCTTTCTCTCTCTCTCACTCCCTATCCATCTCGACCGCCCCTTTCTCTGTTGCAATGAGCAGCCGTCGCCTGGCTTCTAAAGGATGGCAGATTGCGGATTGATTAAAATAAATAAAAAAAATCGCTTGATCAAATACAAGGCTGTCTGACACCGTCTGGTGATGTGATGAAAAGTTAGACCACAGGCTGAGCAACAATCACACAGGTCTATAGAGGTGTATAGAGCCGCAGGGTCAATTCAGTGACTGATTCTTAAAACAGCCACTGTTGCTTGTCTATGTCAATGAGAGTTGTAAAGCGCAAGTATTGGACTACACGCTGGCCAGGTGTTAATTCAATAGAGCCAAGCCTGTTAGCGAATAAAAGCCAAGGCTACATGACACTGTGTCTGTTGCCGGGCAAGAAAAGGTTGAAATAGTGATGTGAAATATGAATGTTCCAGAAAAACAACCAAAAATCACGATTTTATGGACAGTACCATGTAAATACCGTAGTACATGAATATGGTAATTATTTAGTATCATAATAGTATCACAGCATCATTTAGTATCATAATATACATTACCATTCAAAAGATTTAAAAATGTTTTTGAAACAAGTCTTTTAGAAATGTTCATCAAGACTGTATTTCTTAAACCAAAATACAGTAATATAGTGAAATAAAATAATATATTTTGTGGAAACCATGGTACTTTTTCAGGAGTTATGTAGAAATTTAAAAAAAAAAAGTATTCTTGCACAGAAATTTCAAAAGAAAATAAATAAATAAATGGCTTTATTATTACTTTTGATCAAATTAATGTTCCCATGCTGAATAAAAGTATTATTTTATTGACCCCAAACTGCCCATTTCAAAATACCATGGTATTATCATCTGATACCATCACTGCACCGCAGTACCACCACAGTATCAAAGTTAAGCAGGGAAAATCCAGGAAAATAAAATGTTATGTCAGAAAAAGGAAATGTAAAAAGTTAAGAAACTGAGGTGTTGAAGTGGAGTTGTCATATCAAGCCCAGATTCTCTCATTTTATATTGTATTCCTTGAGATGAAAACATATCACAAGAGCGAATCTGCAGTCTGACCTGAAGCTAAAGCACTGAAATGTTGTCAGGTTAGCAGTGTATCCCCATATCCCACAGCTTCTCTCTCCAGCAAAGACACTACAGAGACAGGCTTTACGTGCCAAGGAGAATGAGACATATGTTTGCTTCAAGTTTAACCTGTGCCAAGAGATTCACAGCCCCCAGATATGTTTTAATTGAAAATTTATTGCCAGGTATTTTTATAATTCTACTCTAATAGCTAGCAATAACTATATGAGCATTCTAAGGTTTCACAGCACTAGCTATTAGGTTTTTTCTTTTCTTTTTTAATATATTGCATCACTTATGTATTCCTACCCAGTCATTAAGGCTTTAATAGAATTTACATTAAAAATGAATAAGAGTACAAAACAAGATTATCCATACCCCCTTTAAATTTGGAGTCAGCTCTCAATAATTAGGTTTCAACAACTCAAACTATAATTAAAAACATTCTTTCGACTGTTTGTGATATTATCGAACTCATTTTTATATTCTTTCATAATTGTAAAAATCTGATTTTAATCATTATTTAATTGTACCATATGATTTTATGTTGAAGGATAATGATAATTGGATGAGACAATGTATAATAAAAACTGGTACAAGATACTTGTGTATCTTAAGGGCACAGAAACCAGTTTAACTGCAGTAATTGCGTCTAAATGAACACTGCTCGTTTTGTTTGCCTAGATCTATTAAGATAATCAAAAATACATGACAGATGTGGATTATACATCTCTTCGATTAAGAAAATCTATTCTTTTTTTTAATTCAAATTATTTTGTGGTCCTTTGTGGGGCTTGTTGGTGCAACTGTCTGGAAAATGTAAAAAAGAAAAAGACTGATATTCTTGAAAAACAAAAACAAAAGAAAGGTTGGCATAAATAGCATAATAATAATAATAATAAACGGTTGTTATTATTAAAATGCTAACAATTATTTTATTTTGATATTATGCCAAAATATTTGATATTTCAGGAAAAAACAAACATCAAAACAAAACACAGTGAAACCATTTGTTTTTAAAAATTAAAAAAAAAAAAAAAAAACATTTGTTCACCCAATTGTAACCAACATGAAAGAAAACATTTTGAAGAGATGAGTCCAAAAAAAGTCACATACTGTATTTTCTTTTATGAAAAGGCAAAAATTTTGTTTGGGTCAGACAGAAACATCTGAAAAACAAGACAAAACAAAACAACAAAAAACCCTTGACAGTTAAATCACTTGACATTTGTATTTTTTGTGGAATTTTTTCACATCCATGTCTGTAACCAACATTTACATTTCTAAAAGCTCGGCACTTGTACTTTGAAGTAGTTTTTTTGAAAGATTGACCTTTTTATTATTTCAGAGATGCTTATTTTGTATTAAATGTAAATGTATTTAATATTAACAGACCATAACTTTGTAAGAATTAACCAGTTTACTACTTTCACAAATGTATATCACCCTGGACGCGTAAAATAAACAGCTGATGTCAAGCACCCACACACTGATGTGTGGAGTCCCGCAGCAGCAGCTCTGTCAGACAAAGATACAAGGTCACGCCACACTCACACCCTCTGGGGAGAAATTCATTTCTAGACTACATGGGGAGGTAAATAGCTGCACCTGTCGTGTTTTTGCAGGCGTGCTAAACGGATGGAGACGGAGGGAGCCAAATGGTCCTGTTGGATGGCAGAAGTTGGCAGGGTGGGGTTGTCAGTTGCTTATGTCCCTGTCTGGCTCCAAGTGGGTATACGTCACAGGACCCTCAGTGAAACTCTGATCCTAAACGATCTGGTGTATTTCTAACTGCTTAAAATACCCAAGCCTTGGATCTGTCTACATGTATTATCACGATCAACCTTGTACACAGTCGAGAATAAGTGACTAAAAGGCTTTTACAAAGCAGTCGAATGTCACAAACAGTTCCCCCAAGGACAAGAACATTGAGTTTTTAAATAGCTTAGAATGATTACACGAGAAGTTATGACAAAACCCATCAGATTGTTATGAAAGTAAGTCACGACGACTGAGGTTCATTTCACAAACACTAGCAGAAACCTTTCGAGCTTGTTCAACCATGTGATCCGAAGAATGTTGACTGTGTGACTTGCACTATCCTAGCAATCATTTATCCAGACAACACACTCAGGCTTCCATCATTCTGTCAAAGTCCTGGATACTGGCGCTTATAAAATTGTGCACACATCTGTGGGTGCAGGTGTTCCTGTAGCTCAAATACTAGAATTTAGTGATAGCAACGTCAAGGTCATGTGTTCTAATCCCAGGGAACTGACAACTGGTAAAATTAGGTGATGTGCAATATTTAAGTACTGGATACAAGATATATGTTGCATCTGTCAGTATTGGGTATTCAAACGCATGGCAATAAATACTCACTCAATAAAAAATAAGATATTTTGAAGAATGCTGGTAATCAAATAGCTAATGGTCCCCACTGAATTCCATAGTGTTTATTTCCCTACTCATACAACTCATACAGATTTGTAAAAACATGAGGGTGAGTAAATGATGACAAAATTTTCATTTTTGCGTGAACTGTTCCATTAAAATGAAAATTATTTTCAGTAATGGCTTGAATTTAAATACTGTAATAATCTCTTGATAAAATCTATGTACTAAACCTTCCAATAAAAGCATCTACCATATGCGTAAATGGTTTTTTTTTTATAGCTTGACCCTAAATTACATACAGTAAATGAACTTAAAAGTTGTCATGTATCTTTAATAGCAGAGGCAAGGTATGTTTCTACTCTTACTGGACCCATCTAGTGCACTGCTATTGTTATCTTGGTAAATGTTATATTCAGACACCACAACAGCCATAAAGTATGAATCACTGTGTTTCAGTACAAAACCCCCTGCAGGCCTAAAAAATGGCCTAGCAGCTTACCTTACCAGCTGTGATCCAGTTGAGTTATATACCACCTCTCTCAAGAGACGCACACCAAATTCATGTGCATTGCACCTGCATACAAAGGCACACTCTTATGCTTTTACAGCCTGAAAACAGCTACTGGTCACCATTTGAAGGTATAATAAACCTGAGAGGGTCATCTGCTTCTCTGATACCACTGAGTCAATCACCGTTCTCCGGCTGCTGTCTCTAGCGCACATTAGGTCATGTTTGAATGGACTTTTAGAAGCAGGAACTGACAGTGATGGCCGTCTGAGATGTTATCTGGCACAAAATGAGCTGGGCAAAATGTACTATCCAAAGGAAAATCTATAAATTTCTTTTTTCTTGTTGTCCGGTTATGAACGATCGCTTGTGCTTAGAGATTGAGAGGGAAGGGGAGGTGGCAGCATTGATTTTTCTTTACATCCTCATAGTTTATTGTATCGAGGCTGACAAACACGCACACCGTCAATTATTCAATACACATGAGAAAAAAGTCATGAAAGCATTTCAAACTCTGTAGCTTACAGCTTATCGTTTTATAGCCAGACAGAGATAATCATTCAAAGACACGTCTAGATATATAAAAGCATTTACTAACTAAAATCACTAGCCTTTCTTGTTTTTGATGGGAAAAGAGCATGGAACTGGATAAGAAAACATCATGAGCCAGAATCGAATTACAGCGCCATGGCTCAATATGTAGCCACGGCTCCAACATCAAAACATTGTTTACTTGTCTGTGAGCCTTAATTCTGCATTAATTTCCAGGTTAAAGTCACAATGTAACACAAGTGGCAACAGATCTTTTCTTCCAGAAGTGACTAAAGAACTACTGGTATGTACAGTACATTCTTCGATCAGCGATTAAATATAAATCTAAGTCACATGAATCAATATATAACAGGGTGCTTTCTGAGAACTTTGGGTAACATTTACCCAGTAATGTTAATAGAAGTTAGCTGCTCTTTTATAACAGGGGCTCCCAAACTTTCTTATTCCAGGGCCCACCTAGATAAGTATAATCTATCCCAAGATTAATTAAAATGTTTTAAAAGAAAATATGGGGGAAATATAAAGTTTCAAGTACTTTTAAGATGATACCTTAAAAAAATACTCTTAAAGGGATAGTTCACCCAAAAATGACAATTCTGTCATTAATTACTCATCTTCGGAACACAAATTAAGATATTTTTGATGAAATCCGAGAGCTTTCTGACCCTCTATAGACAGCAACACAACTGACACATTCAAGGCCCAAAAAGGTTGTAAGGACATCATTAAAATAGTCCATGTGACATCAATGGTTCAACCTTAATTTTATAAAGCTACGAGAATACATTTTGTGTGCAAAGAAAACAAAAATAAAGACTTCATTCAACGATTTCTTCTCTTCTGTGTCAGTCTCTGTCGCCATTCACGAGAGTACCTCGACGCATGTGTGTGATGCTGCTGACACAGGAGCTGGCTTTCTGATGTAGAACCTAGAAGAGTTGCACCTTGGAATGCATATGCATGTGTCGTGGTACTAAGGGTGAGTAATTAATGACAGAATTTTCATTTTTTGGTGAACTATCCCTTTAAGAAAGCAGCCAAATGACTTCACATGGCCCACCTCTTTTTATAAACCCCTGTTCTCAAAACATAAGCACAAAAGCATTTGTTTTTAAAAGTTTTTAAAACATTTAAAAGTGTCCAGTTTTTTAATGTTCAGAGAACATTCAGAAATAACATTTTCATAACTTAATGAGAACATTCGCATACGTTCTTCTGAGGTTCAGACTAAGGTTGCACTGCAAAACAGACCTGTATCTGATTTAGGACCACATATCTTAGAAGCCCAAATAAGAATCGAAAAGATCAAATTCCATGTGGTTTGTGATGCTCACATTGGTATGGGGAAAAAAAACAGATCTGACATATTTTGCATATACGGATTTGTTCCTCTTTTGCCTGCAGTCTGAATGTAGCCTAAGTCTTCTGAAGCCAGTTGATATTTACTGAAAATCTTACCTGACAGCCAACATTCACTTTCTTGTATGAAAAAGAGGCGCTTAGGACATAAACAAAATCTCCTTCTATGATCCACTTAAGAAAACAAGTCCTACAGGTTGACAAACTATCCCTTTAAACTAGTTAAGAAGCTAAGCGGGAATATCAGTACACATCCCAAGTTGGGGACCAGTATCCAAACACTGTTTTCCTGCCAGTGTGATGCTATTTTAGCCTGACGCTTTCATTGTGCAAGCCAGACAGTGACATTCGGACTGGAGGGGCAGCAGTGTTAAATATCATCTCCTGCAGAGCAGTCAGCATCACGTCAACGTGCGGGGAAAGAAAAGACGTTAATGCCGCCCGCGCTATTTACACAACCTTCAGCAGAGCCGCTTCACATCGGAGCGGTAAAAACAGAAACCACACGTTTTAATTAATCGTCAACTAAATGAGACAGCAATAAACAGGGTTTTCTGCGGAGGTGCATTCATAGGTGCAGGAGGTGAGGAGATAAGGGAGAAGTGGAGGAGGAGAGCAGCGCCGGTTAATTACCCAACCATACCCGGCTAAGTTGGGAGCGGTTTGTTCGGCGTTTGAATGACAAAGGAGATGACAGAGGCAGAGGCTCTGGAGAGGCGGCAATCGCATCAGCTGCTTAATAATTGATCTACGAAAGCAGGAGCTTGTTTTGTGGAGATGAGAGCACGCCGCCTCATCTGATCCCCGAGCCGCTGGAATCAGAGGGATTGTTTTTGTAATACGCCACCGAATAAGCAGATCAATGCTCTTTTTTACCGAGCACAAACATCTCACGACCGAGCCTTACCACAGTGAATTAAAAGCTTCACACTTGTACACACAACACATGGAAAACCACAAGCGTTCCCTTTGCTAAATCAGCTGGAACTAAATTTACATTTTGCACTGCTCAATATGGCGCCAGATAGATTAGATGACATTTTCATCATCATTGAAAGCCCAGACCTACATTTAATGGGTTCTTTTTTTTTGCTCCGTCTCGCTTTTTCTCTTTCTGTTCGCCTTCTAAACCGTAATGAAGTCAGTTTAAACAGCTATATTCATTTCCTTAATGAGGGAAAGGTCCTTTAATGCTTTTCTCCAGTGAGACAGAGGCTGTGTGGGCGCTAATAAACACAACTCACAAAAACAACAGCTCTTAAGCGAGTATCTGAGGCCTTTGCTAATTTTTTTGTTTGCATTTAATTATACTTCAGCATTATGACTGACATTATTAATGCTCTCTCTGGGAGGATGTAATTGAAAGTAATTTTACATTAATGCTAAGTCTGAAGTGCTCTCGTGAATAAAAAACATCCAGTGCGATCTTTTGGACGTTAATGCCATTGGCGATACAAGGTGGTGTTTCGAAATCTGTTGAGAGCGATGTAACCACTTTAAAGAGCCAAAGACTGTTTGAAATGTTGCAATATTTTGGCTAAACTGCTACATCTACAGCTTTCTGAACTAAATATTGAGTAATTCTATAACAGCAATAAAGCTAAAGCTGACGTGAGTAGCTTTTTTTAAAGGGATAGTTCACCCAAAAATGATAATTCTGCCATAATTTACTCAACCTCACGTTGTTCCAAACATGTATGACTTTCTTGCTTCTGTGAAACACAATAGAAGATATTCTGAAGAATGTTGGTAACCAAACAGATTCGCTTCCCATTGACTTCCATTGTATGGTCAAAAAAATACAAAGTCAGTGGGGACCAAAACAACATTGGATCCCATTTTATATATGTTTTCTATTGTTTTACACAGAAGAATGAAAGTCATAAAGCTAAATTTGAACTGACATGTCAGAAATGTTTATTTTTGAGTGAACTATTCCTTTAAAATACTTTCTCAGTTCCATTTTACTGTGAAGAGACAATTACAATGAGGTCGAAAAAGTCTGAAATCATACCTGTGCACCAGAATGTAATTTTCATAACAAATTACATTTTTAGAATACAAAATGGCTTAAAATTAACATAAAAGAGTCACATGATCAATGTCACTAATTTACATTCAGTTGACCTAAAAAAATCCTAAAACCTAAAAAAAAAAAAGTTTGGTATTTATTTCAAGGTTTAATTTTTTTTTTTTAAATTCTAGATTTTCATTGTGTACTTAAATCTGTACAAATCACATGATCACTCTCACAAATTTTCTTATTCAGTTAACCTAATGTAGAAACTAAAACCTTCCTATATTTGAATGTGGCCTCAGATATTTGGACTCCACTGTACAAGTAAGCCAACTGTAGGCTGATTTACCTGAAAAGTGAACTGAGTAGGTATCTTTATATAGAGAGTGACCTCTATGAGTCAGACACAATCTGTTTCACCGCAGCTTCCTCCACAGTGTTACAACACCACAAACCGTTAATTTTTTCTACTAGCCTTTGTTTACAACATCAACATAAAACAAGCAGCGCTCACATGCTCATTCTCCTTTTCCAGTGTGTTAATTCTGGGAGTTACAGTCCGCCTTAAGGCAGCAAATCTGGTGTGAAATCCCATCACTTTAATTAACAGTGATTACAAATTACACCATTCAGCGTGAGAACTAACGAGAGATACAGGCCGTAGATAGTGATGTGCTTTACAGCTTGAAAGCGGCAGACATTACTCACCTATTCTGAATGAGAGCGGGCCACTGGTGGCGTTTCTCACCCACATGGCTAAGAAGAGCAGAGGCGCCCAGGCTGCGAGCATCTTCTTTGACTCCTCATGGGTCCAGCCCTGGGGGTCCCCCTTCACACAGCCACCTGCCACAAAAAACACAACAGCAACACCTCAGAAGAATAGAAAGCATGCTCAATCAAAGGAGTTATATGCACATATGCTACAATAGTTTGTTGGTGCCAAAAAATCAAGTTTATTTCATTGTGGTAAACTTTGCTAAACTTATTTTGGTTCTTGAGAACACTATAATTGGGTATTCTTTTCTAACTTAGAAAATAAACTTTCTTAAAACATTTTTTCTTACACTTTTACTAGTTTGTCAACAAAAATGTCCAATAGTGTCTAAGAATACATTACAGGAGAACTCTGTCATAATTATTCCCACCATTCCTATTTCTACCATATATCTCAAATGATTTATTGTGGTTAATAGCAGTCTGTGGTGGAAATGACAGCTCTGGAAAATACATTTTTGGATTAAATAATCTTTCCATTTCCATTTTTATATATTTAATCATAGACAAAACACATAAATAATACATAAAAGCAATGCAAAACGTGGTGGCTAATTTTCATCCCAAGGCAGTAAAATAAAGTAAAGTAAAGTGTGACCTTGAAGTCGCACAGGTATATTTGTAGCAATAACCAAAAATACATTGTAAGGGTCAAAATTATCAATTTTTCTTTTATGCCAAAAATCATTAGGATATTACGTAAAGATCATGTTCCATGAAGATATTTTTCCTACGGTAAATATATTAAAACTTAATGTTTGATTAGTAATATGCATTGCTAAGGACTTCATTTGGACAACTTTCTCAATATTTTCTCAATATTTAGATTTTAATTTTTTTTTGCACCCTCAGATTCCAGATTTTCAAGTAGTTGTATCTCGGGCCAAATATTGTCCTATCCTAACAAGCCATGCATCACTGGAAAGCTTATTTATTCTCAATTTTGAGAAATTGACCCTTATGACTGGTTTTGTGGTGCAGGGTCACAAATAAAGTAAAATAAAATAAAAAATAACCTCTAATTGAGGTTAATGTCATAGTTAGCATTTACACATCATAAATACGCACAATTAAATAACATCTTCACACTTTTTGCATAATTAAACTGTGATTGAAATGACACCACAAATGAAAGACGGACAACATTTTCATTATAAGATAGAAATCATGATTTTCTGATTATTTCATACTTTGTTTAGATTATCACAGTTTTACCTGACAATTGTAACAACTGGTATTTCCATATATGAAGTCTGAGTCTGGGACAATGGTCAAACAGTAAAAATCTATTCATAAAAGCATTCTAGAGAGAAAAAAGAAGCAAAAATAAACAAAGCATAGAGATGTGTTTACAAAATGGTTATAATGTGACCATTACATAACAAAAATGTGAAATCTACTAGTTTATAAAAAATCAAAAATCAACACCTCGGACATAAAAGTCTTCGAAGCTGAAGAAGCACTTTATCATAACAAACTGTTTAGGAAATGATAATGGTTTTGTTCAGCTAAATAAAATGTTCCTTGAAAATTACCCAAAAATGACCAAATGAGAACCATACAATTGACCTTGCTGGCAATTTCAAATGTTTCATGAAATAAGTTCAGCTTCTGTAAAGCAATTTCATATCTCATGCTGCTGTACTGTTTGTTAAACTCACATCTGCTTATTGCGACAGCAGAGACAGACAAAGTAATAAGAGTATCTCAGTGTCTAATTGCAGTTATGATTCATGTTGCTACAAACATATGTTTCACATCAGCTGCATTATCCAAATATAATTAAAAAGAACAATCAGATGAGCAACTTGAATCAGACAATACTGATACTTATCACATTCACAAAAGAGCAGTAAAGAATTTTTTATATACAAGTTTATCATCTATTCAAGAGAGCTATGACAAGAATACAGTAGGATGTAAAACGCTTTGCTTACTTTGGAAGAAAAACATACATCACATATATTGATTTTACTTATAATGACACATCTAACACTGGCGATTATGAGGCACAGTAGACGCTGTTTTTTTCTTGAAGATGTGAAGTAGAAAAGATAAATATGAAATCCTTACAAATTATATCTGTTGCATTTGCTTCGAAGATGCTGAGGCATAAGGCATAAGATTAAAAGCTGTTCACGAATCACGATACACATTTATTTTATTGAAATACCCCCGCTTTCTTCGCCAGCTCTTATTCATTACAACTTATCTTCTTTTGCTTATGTAGAGCATTTAAAAACACATTAAGGATCAAGCAGATAGACAGAGAGTTCAAGAAAGGGTGCGCGTCAGGAAACACATGCCTAATTCATTTATTGAAGCAGGATGCAATGACAATTAGAAACTGCACGCACATCCAAATCATTTTGCTCAAATGCAATTACAGCAAATCAACTTCAATGGTTTCACATGGCCTGTGAAAACAGCACCTTCCTTCAGCAGCAGAATACAGAACAGAAAACACATTTGTACTGACACTTTTAATTTTATTTTACTGTCGTACAGTTAATAAATGTCTGTAATCTTGTGTTGTACAAATGAGAACGGCTTTTCCAATTTCTGAAATGGTTAGCAGCAAAATAATAATCTCATGGATGAATTCATTTAAATTGATAATTCACCCAAAATAAACATTCTGTCATCATTTTCTTACTCTCATCTTGTATGACTTACCTTCTTCTGTAGAACAAAAGAAGATATTTTGAGACCCCATTGACTTTAAAGGAATAATTCACCCAAAAATGAAAATTGGCTGAAAATGTACTCATCCTCAGGCCATCCAAGATTTGAGTTTGAGTTTGTTTCTTCATCTTGATAAGATTTGATTCAGCATTGCATCACTTGATCACCACTGCACCCCAGTCACGTTAATTGTAGGGTTGTCAAATTGATTGTGATTAATTGCATCCAAAACGAATGTTTGTGTTATATTTTAGATGCGAATAATCACAATTAATCGATTTTACAGCTCTAGTTCTTTGATGGATTGGAGTCATGTGGATTACTTGTGGTACTACTTGTGTTTTGCCTCTCATTCTGACGGCACTCATTCACTGCAGAGTATCTGGTGAACAAGTGACGTAATGCTAAATTTCTCCACATCTGTTCTGATGAAGAAACTCATCTACATCTTGGATGTAATTTTCTGAGTTCCACAGAAAAAAAGTCCCCATACCAACATGAAGGTGAGTAAACGATTACAAAAAAAAAAAAAAAAAAATCATTTTTGGGGGAATTATTTATCTAGCACTTTAGCAAATAAACAGTGCAAAAACTTGCATTTTTTTTCCATTAAACAACCCACAATCCATTTTTACCAATCTCTAAAATTGCTTAAACAGCACTGTCTTATTCTTTTCAGCACATCCAATTCAAAAGCCATATTCACAAAAGTTAGTGCTCTTTAATCGATAAAAGAATGTATTAATACCAATGAGAAACTCATACTGGAAATACAGGAAGTGTTTTAATATGAACTGAGGCAGGAAATGTATCTGGCTAAAGGCTCCGTTTAGGAGCTGACAGGCAATTAAAAATACAGTAGAGACCCAGAAAACACCACACAGCATACAATGTAGTCTTTTGACTACGAACAGAAGGATGAAAATAGAATGTGCTCTGTTTCTTACTCGTTTATGAAATTGTCATTGCTCTCAAAGGGAATCATGTGAATCAGACCCGCTGTGTCTTCAATTCAAACCGCTACCCGTCTCTGCCCAGACAAGCCATCCAGAGTTTTTTTTTCTGTCTTTGTCTTTAAACAAACATTGTTCGGAGAAAACCTGTTAAAGGTGAAATGACTGGGAATGCTGGGCGACATGAAAGCTTTTATTACACAAATAAAAATTCTGCATGACCATATTTTAGATCCCTTAATCATAAACTTAACAACTACCTTACAAACTATCAATAAGCAGGAAATTAGGAGTTTATTAAGGCAAAAGTCCAACTAAAGTGTGACCGAAAATACTGTTTCAGTCTTCCTCAGAATTTCAAGTTTAATTCAATGCCATTTCTTTTTAACTTTTGGTGAAATTTACTAGCAATTTTTTAGTGAAAACTGTTTCCACACCATTTTTTTTTTCAGTGTACTGTAATACTTTGGTCCAATGGATTCTCACTGGATTTTTTTTTAAATGTTTTGTCAGCTGATCGATCAAAATGAACAACAGAAGAGATGGCTGACCCTGAAAACTGTCTTCATTCAAGACTTTTTTTCTTATATGGAAAAAAAAAATGTTTTTGTTCATGCAACATTGGGCCTCATTGACTTTCAAAAAAAAAAAAAATCTGAAATATCTCCTTTTTTTCTTCTACAGAGGAGAATGATACAGGTTTCGAATGACAGGAAGATAAAAAAACTGTATAATAATAATAATAATAATTATTATTATTATTATTTATTAGCTATCCCTTTAAAAACCTGCATTGTGCCACACATATGCAAATGAAAACTGGTCTACATATTGCCATTATACTATATACAGATGCTTTTCTTGGATAATAATAATGAGATATTACATCTCCTAGATATTATATAAAGGGTTTTTGTGGAAAAGAGCACACACACAATCACAAATAGCAAATAGCCATGCCCTCCTGAAGTGAAGAAGTCTTTTGAATGCTGGAAAGCTGTTAAGTATCGTCATGATAACTGACAAATGTATAGTATAAATGACATTCAAAGCAAAGTTTCCACTTAAACCCCATTCCAGCATCTGCTCGAAGCCGTTCCCCCTGTGAATTACTGCGTGTGTGGGACTGAGTCATTTAAGGGGAGGGTTGAATCAGTAATGGGATACTACAGAAATAGCACGTAGCTTGTTTTTGTAAGACAAGTGCTCGCTGTGGGGAGTAAAACAAAGGCGAAATCACCATGTTGTTCGGAACGCACTCGGCTGCTGTCATGTGGTGAAATAGAGCTTTATTTTGACCGGCCAACGCAACAATACCATCGGATAGAGGAAGAACTCTGCCACGAGGCTTGCTATTGAAAATCTCACTACTAAAGCCAAGCGACTGATTCGATACAATGTGGAGTAATTCAGTCCAAACATTAATTAGTCCTGGCTCAGTCCCCAGGAAGCCACCCTTTTGTAAAAGGCATCAAATTAAAGTCTAGCAATGGAGGAGCCCTTTTCAATTAAGGCTGCTAGACCACGAGCACCGCAAACAAGTCAAACCTGTCACTCATAACAGTAGTTTCATCGCATATTCTCTCCAAATACCTCTAAGTGTCCATCAAAGCTGTCGTCTCAAAAACAACAGGCGGACTGAATTGTTACGGCATTTTTATGCTGCACTCACAGCTGACATCCGCTGCCAATCAAAAGCAAGTCGGGGAAGAGGATTCCTCTTCTAGATGTCAATGAGAAGACTGAACCGCAGGGTAAATACTTTGTGAATACATGTAGAGTTTAGAACCAGCAGCAGGGATGGATAACAAACACATTTTCTTGAGTTTTTCATTTGACGTTTCGAATGTCTTGAAGTTGTAAACGACCAGAAGCAGTTGGAAGTAAATAAACGCACCAGGAATTAAATTAATCGCCTGGCAGAAAGAAAATCAACATGTGACAGTTCACCATTAAATGTCATTTGTTATTTATTCAGAAACGTAAACAATGCGAGCAAGGAATTTTTAACAGGATTGCTGTGAGACACACACTCTGGGCCGAAACGCTGCCAAAACAAACATCGCGCCGCATTATGAGTAGCTCTTTGCAATTTTGAGATGCAGCTCAGTTGCTTTTGTTTTTTTTTCAAGAATATGTAAAATAATTGATTGGAAAGACACATTAGCTACTCACTACTCAACTACCCTACCGAGTTGCTGTGCAACTGGTGTGTTTTAGAGCACTTTTGGAGTTGAACATTTTCTGTGGAATAACAACGGTGCGTGAGAGCCAGCAGAATTTGGGTAAGTGCCTCTTTTGAATTGTCTACTCAAAAACTAAATTTGATTTTCAAGTGCTGAGTGCAAGAGAGAGAAAAAAACCTTCAAGGATTAAATGTGTTCTTTTTGTAACATTGAGAAAACAGTGAAATTTAAAAATAAAATTGTAGTAAGTGAAACATTTACGAATAAACGTTTTACTAATGTATATGTTAAGCAATTTTTCCTAATGCTTTATATAAATAAGCACTATTTGGGAATGTTTACATTAATATTGAGTAATTTAATACAGTAAATAATAAAGTATCTGTTTAGCATGTTTTTATCCAAAGCAACAAAGAATAAACCTATTACAAAGACCGTTCGTCCAACATGGGGTTAAGTGTTTTACTTGAAGACAAAATGTAGATTTTGGCCGCCAGCCCAAGTCTTTAACCTCTACATCAAATAACCTCTTTAATACATTAAATACTGTTATTTTAATTGCCACATTTAACTGTCAACTGTCAATTTCTACTGCTCTCCAGCCATTGACATGCAGGATATGTGTTTTACCATTATTAAAGGGGCATTTCACCCAAAAATGAAAATTCTGTCATCATTTACCTCATGTCCTTCCAAACCTGTACGACTGACTTTCTTGTATGGAAGATAAAAGAAAACATTTTGAATAATCAACAGTCTTTTTCCATTCAATGAAAGTCAAAGTTCAAAATAACTTATTATGTGCTCCACAGAAGGAGGAAAATAAATTCTGGTGATTTTTTTTTTTTTTTTTTTGGGATCTCTTTAAGTACCAGAGTTGGTAATTATTTATTTATTTATTTAAAAGTGACTAACAATTTTCCAAAGCCAACCATTAGCATGTAACACATTAGCTCATTAAAAGTTGGTATGGAGTAATGTGTTGCATACACACAGGAATTTACAAATCCATTTAAAAAAAAAAAAACTATTTAACTTCAGACTGTCTTGCTATAGTGGTCAGTAAGTGGTGTTTGTGTTTGTTGTAAACAGTATGCTATTTATTTTACTTTACTATGAGCCAAAAAGCTGCATCAAAACAACTTCTACATTTGGTCTCAATCACAGCCTGAGTCAGAAGAGACGAGATGGCCTGTCACAGACACAAATGCATGAAGTGATTGTATTAGGTAAAGCGGGGTGAATTAAGGTCAGCTGGAACATTTTTTGTCAGTGAGATGAATGGCATAAAGTGACTCAATTTACCTAAATTCCCATAAAACTTTAAAACTTAAGTTTGGTGGAGCAGTTCTGGGATATCTGCCAGTGTTAGCCTACGTCTAAATGATTATGGATCTTCACTAATATTGAATATCACAAAGCAAATACAGATTGAAGCACTATAAAACAGGGCCATACTGAGGCCCTGGATCCACCCTGGATCTAAATGGATAACAGCAGAAATGATGTATGGCTCAATATCATCTATTTTCAAATCAGATTTTAGGAAGGTGGGCAAACGTCAGAGTTTAGTGCTGACATCCAACACAAGTGAACGAATGAATTCAATCAATGACCTCTATACGGAAAGAGATTATATAAAGTTCCTGGCCGAATATATATATCAAATCTATTCTCAATATACGGTTCAAACAGCAGAGATCAGGTAAGTATGTTTTTCAAATTGAAAATGTATTTTGTTTAAACTTTTGACTGATCAAAAAAATACATTAGCTTTAAAAACTTTATTAGCAATTTATGTTTGGTCGATTTCTTGTATATATTTTTTAAAAGTATATGTATTTTTGCCTATGTGAATGGAAAGTTGAAATACAAAAACAATAAACAACAGCTGACGGCTAATACACTCCGATCCCTACTCCGGCTTTAGCAGGGCATAAACAAAAAGCTTGTTAAAGTCAGTAGGTTCACAACATTCTAACGCAGAACCGTAAAGGAGAATGACTGCTGTTTCACGATGCATACTCAATCACCACAATATCGGAAGGTCACTCGCAGGTTAAAACTTTACTGCTGAGAAATGTGCGATATCCTTGCTGGATAAATCCACCTGGTGTTAACATTGTCTGACATCCTCAACAATAAAACCCATCGGTGGGGTTATTTAGCCTCCATGATAAATCAGCGGTTTAGGAAGCTCTTGGTTTTCAGTTCACTTCCAAGAAGTGGGTCAAAAGAGAGAAAACAGAACAAAGGAATGCATACAAATGTGTTTTACTATTTTGATATAGAGAGACTGCAGAGTAAACACCTTCACCACCTTCACTGTATCTTATTCAAAAGAGAAAGTGCAGGCATCAAAGTGCCTGCTTGCAAGGACATTAGCCGTGAGGTCAAATGGGTTTTCAAGGGCAAATATTGTTCACCCCAACCTGCAAAACAATTCTGCAAATCTCAACATTATTAATCCTCTGTTGCAGAGATATTTAACTAAGAGGATACAATCCATCACTACCCAAAACAATTAATGACGTATTTGACAAAAAGTTCTTCTATCCCAACATCCGTTCACTCTGCAGGTCATCTAGTCAACACTTACAGAAGTTATTTTCTATAGGTAATAGACATAAAAGTGCAGAAAGATTGAAATGTTCAATAACACAGCCCTGCAACTTGGGGGGGGGGTACTGCTAAGGTCTAATATTACCTAATTTGATGATGCTGAGTTCAAGGAAATCAATAAAAACTTTCCTTTTTAACTTTTTTTTTTCAAATGACATATATGTTAGAGGTCTTCCCGGAGGACCTGAGACCCGAGGACCCCAATCTATTACTTCGGGTCCCGAGTCTGTTTAACATTGTGTGTAATACCCGAGTCGATCGGAGAACACCGCACCCACCAGTGATCAGTGTCAGTCAGCACTTAGCGTGTGTTTTGTAACTTGCATATTGTAAAATTAGGATGAGAAAAGTGTGAGTGGGAAATAAGGTGAGGAAAAAAAAAAATACACGCGTGACCTCAGCCGCCAGAAGCCGAGCGTGGGCGGAGTTAATGTTAGTACTGCAAGCAGACGGTAATTTCTTCATGAAATGGATTTCTTCATGAGTGATGTGAAAAAAAGCTGAAGCCAAACTGAAGAAGAGATGCTGTTATTGAACAAGCATGCAGTAAAGTATAACACACTTCTTGTTCTGTGTTTTTTGCTAAAAAATTAATTGCTCCGAGTCTTTATTACAACCAACAAAAAGTATTGTTATTGTAGTTCAAAAGGGTAAACGCAACAGTCGAAGTTGACTCGAGATGCAAAAAAAAAAAAAATTGTGAAGTTGCATTAGTCATCTGTCACTGACCGTGACAGCAAGTAGATTTTTGAAGCTGGAATAATGAGTGGATTAAGAAGGCTCTTTCAGACGGCAAGAGAGAGGAACAGCCTAACATGGATGGAAATTTATTGGCAAGGAGGATTGTATGCATCGCAGTCAGGGAGAAGGCTACTAACAGTAGTTAAGGCAAAAAGTTTTTTTTTTTTTTCGCAACTTGTTTATTGACTTAATAGCAGTTTGCTGTGCAATATGTGCAGTCGGTCTGTGTCTTCCCAGCTGGGTTTGGGTCCAACTTTCTAATGGTCGGGTCCGCGTCGGGTCCGGGTAGTACATTTAAGGCATTTCTCGTGTCTGCACAGGTTCGGGTCCCATTTTCAAATAAAATACGGGTCTGGGTCGGTTCCGTGCAGCACATGTAAGGGTCTCTTCGGGTTCAGGTACGAATTTTCGGACCTGTGAAGACCTCTAATATATGTATCAGCTTAATTGCACTTATTAAAATAACGTAAATATATAAATATAAAATAACGTCAAATGTAAAAACTTTACATAAGTCAAACCTTGAACTCAGAATTAGGCATAAAATAATGTCATACACGTTAAAAATTGGCTGAAAATTTAACAAATAGTTGTAACCTGGCTCAGAGGAAGATAGGAATCATGTCACTGTGGCTGCTTTGTATGTGTATATATAAGACTTCCTCACCTACAAATGGTTGTCAAAAGAAAAAAACACTACAAAATGCACATATTTTGAAAGAAAGTGTGACACGTTAGAGCAAAACCAACACTAGCCTACTTTTGGAATTAGCACTCAAAAAACAGTAAGAAACAAGTATCGGATTTCATTCAACAAATAGGATGCAAATAGGATATAAAATTTGACATCAGTGGATTCAAAATATTTGATTCTTTAGCTCAAATCATGTAAAAAAAAATTTCATGGAGGTATGGTAGAGCTTTACACTGTTTCCTAGTCATTTTGTGGTCCATCTCCTCCTTACATAATGTCTGTATCTACACGCATGTATATATCTTAAAAATAATGTCATGTCAGAGAATCAAATGCTGCTGTGGTGCCTTGTTTGTAAGCAGTCCATTTTCAAATATAATCATTCACATCAATCTCAGAAAATAAGCTGTTTAGGTTCAACTCAATTTGAACTGAATCAAATGAATCTTCGGTCTAGAACAGATCCTTAGTAGTACTTTGCAGAGGCTTCTAGCTGGACTGATGGTGCTTAGCTTGTGCTGACTTGGCAAAAACAATAGCATCCTATTTAAATGACTAGGGTGGAATCGACAACTACATTAAGAGCAGTGACAAAAGACAGACCTCCTCTGAACACAATAAAAAATGATACCTGTCGATCCTTCTGCAGGCTCCTGATCAAAGAACGAAGGGTTTCTGAGGAGACAGTGAACATAAGGTGACTAAATCTGCTCTGATAGAAGGCCAAGGACACTGAGGCAGTGTAAAGAATCCTTTATCTGAAGTCACTAAGGACATGCATTCATATTCATAACTCCAATAAACCACACTGCAACTCTGCAATGTCATATTAACAATTCAGTACAAAACTTTAGAAATGTCTGCACCAGTTATTGGAGATTTGATGCTTTGGGTAAGCAAATAAAATGCACTCTCAAATAGATGCTTTCATTAGTGGTGGGATCTGATACTCCGGTGTCTCAGGTCCTTACAAGAAGTCACACCGCCAACAGAGGTATTACAATAATGGCCAAGGCAGTCTTGCAGATATCTGAATTTAATGGAAGAGAAAACAGTTTAAATATGAAAAGTGCCCTCCATTAAAGTTTTCTCTCAAAGTAAGTGCAACTGAACTTTCGGTAACACTTTAAAATAGGGAACACTTATTCACTATTAACTACGACTTTCCCCTCAATAAATTCCTAATTTGCTGCTTATTAATAGTTAGTAATAGTTAGTAAGGTAGTTATTAAGTTTAGGTTTTTGGATAGGACTAATTTGGCATTAATTTGTGTTTAATTAGTACTAATAAATGGCTAATATTGTAGTAATATCCATGCTAATAAGCAACTAGTTAAGAGACCCTAAAATAAAGTGTTACCGAACTTTCTAACATAAAAGAGTTTGGTAACAATTTAGTATAGGGACCAGTTCTAACTATTAACTATTCAGCATGCCTATTATTAACATATTGGCTATTTATTAGTACTTATACTTGTATTTATTCCACATGACCATCTTCTACATCCCTAATCCTACCCAATACAAACTTCAAAACAATATAAATATTAATATTTATAATACAATATATGCTACTTTTTAACAATTATTATCATTGAGACAAACTAATATATATATATATATATATATATATATATATATATATATATATATTAATATTTACATGAAGATCTCTAATATATAAATACTGTATATTAAATATAATCATTATGTAATGTAATATTTCATATTTATAACATACAATTAGATACTTATATTAAAGCTAAGACTAAAATCTAAAAGAATTTTACTTTTAAAATAATTACAAATATTATTAATTTAATATTTTTCTAATATAATTCTAACATTTCAAAAGCATCATGCACAGGTGTATGCTGACTGACTGACAGCGCATTAAAATTCTCCTCAAAGATGTCACGAAAAACAAGCGGTGCATGGATGAATTTCAAAAAGACCTCAGACGATGCAACATTTGCAAGATGACAAAGCCTATGCACCTGAAATCAATTTGCAATTCTTTAAAGCACAGCCACAGCAACACTTTTATAACTAACCACCTTCAACAATACATTTCAAGCAATTACTGTCGGACTTCAAATCACCTGCTGTGAGCAATGTTCCCATTATTGTGCATAATATGTTTTTAGGAGGAATATGGCAATTTAGTGAAAAAAGGGTATAGTTATTTATTTGAATATCTGTCAGATGTCCTGTTGAAGAACACCCATATGTTCTATATATATATATATATATATATATATATATATCTGATCACGTCTATAAAACAAAACTGTAAACAGACTAATTATACAGGGCTTCCTCAATCACAAGACAACTCAGTGGGCTGCTAGTTAAAGAAAATGTGTAGTTCTGTACATCCTGACAGAGTAAGTGCATGACTGAGTGGACTAAAAGGAGGAGACATGTGGCAGACAATATGTAGTGCTCATCTTCTCCACTGCTTTGCCGTCACCCTCCCATCTGAGAGACTAACCACAAATGACACCAGCACCACTGTGGGAGAAACCGGCAAATCGATTGCCATCTCCACAGGGAGAGATGCATGGGTTCAGCGCCCCCGCTCCCCAGTCTCTCTGCACTGGGTAGCCGCACCGCCACCCATCACGGGGCAGGACCCTGATTTAAGGCTGACAGGGCTCTGATGCAGCGCCTGTAATAACAGGGTTTTTAACTGCATTTAAGTGCAGCACTCCATCTTGAAGTGTTCCCCGACATCCTCAAGTCCAACAATGACTCCTACGGTAAAGGCATCTCTATCTGCTGGATGTTTTATCACAAGCTTAAATCTTGCACCTCATGATAAATTACAGTGGGTAGCATGGTAAAGGTTTATATGATGATATTTATAGTTATTTTGCTGAAAAAAAACCCTTAGTTATTTGATATATTGCACAGCCCTCTATGTGATAGTACGATTTATGAGTTGAATGCACACGAACATCACCACAAAGTCACAATTATGAATGAGAAACTCAAAAATCCCCAAAATTAAAATTAAATAGATGAATTCATCAGATCAAATTTGGAGAAATTTAGCATTGCATCACTTGCTCACCAATGGATCCTCTGCAGTGAATGGGTGCCGTCAGAATGAGATTCCAAACAGCTGATTAAAACATTATAGTTCATCGCTTAACATCTAGTGAAGTGAAAAGCTGTGCTTGCAAGAAACAAATGAATCAAGATGTTTAACTTCAAACAAGTACTCGATACATAATTTTGCTTTCTCCAGTAAGAAAAAACTTATCTCGTCTGAATCAGGAGAGAAATATGCACTGTTTACAAGCGAAAACTGTCCAAAACAGTTCTAAACAATCATATCGATTTGGATGATTTTGATGTGAGAGGACAACAGTGGATAGATGTTTTCACTGAAGGAAATGCTATTTTAGATTATGGACTCATATTTTGGTCAAAAGCAACAGTTTGAAGTTGAAACTTCTTAATGATGAATTTGTTTATTACAAGCTCACAAATTTTTGCTTCACAAGATGTTACTTGATGGACTGAAATTGGATGGATTGTGATGGTTTTTTATCAGCTGTTTGGACTGTCATTCTGACGGCACCCATTCACTGCAGAGGATCCATTGGTGAGCAAGTGATGTAATGCTACATTTTTAAAGAGAGAAACAAGTTTGAGAGACAAACTCATCTACATCTTTGTTGGTCTGAGAGTGAGTAAATTGACAATTTACAGCACTTTTACACATTTACAGCACTTCATAAATTGATTTAAAACAAACAAACCAAAACACAACCAATGTGATTTTTTTATCCATCATTTTACAGATGCATAGTTTGAAAAAACACATATCACTATGTTGTTTCGACCAAAGTGATATGAACTACGACTTCCCAACTTACAAATACAAACTTCCCAGAAGGACTTGAACCTATAATACAACTATAAATGTACTTCATGCTGCTATATCAAAAAAGACT
Organism: Tor tambroides; assembly: GCA_021397915.2. Taxonomy (NCBI): domain Eukaryota; kingdom Metazoa; phylum Chordata; class Actinopteri; order Cypriniformes; family Cyprinidae; genus Tor; species Tor tambroides. The sequence continues at coordinate 31,859 of JAFVLL020023991.1, forward strand.
GTCAAACTGTAATTGCTAATGTCTTTAAATACAGCGTACAGTAAATCTATTCTGAGCTCTTCATAGCACAGAATAAGACAGCTGCGAGTCAAAGCCACTGTTTACACAAACCCCTCAATTTATAAAATAAGAAATTCATTAATGAGGAAGAAAAAATAAACAACACTGCAATTATTATTAGGAAAAAAAGAACACATATGGTACATATGATCCTAATTAATCCAGTTACTTTTATAGTGCACAGACTACCTGCATAATGGCCTTTAAGCAAAAGAAAGTTTTAAAACTTAATTTGGAGTTCAGGTCTAAATTAACGAATCAAACCGTTCTCTTCTCTCTTTAGAAACAGGGTGCCATTGTAAGTTTCAGTGTAATAAGATGCAGCATTCAGAGGGAAACACAGGTCAATTTTATAATGAGCGGAGAGAATACTTTTAAAATCTCCGTAATGAATTCCAGTGTTCACACCTACAGTTGTCCGCTGATTGTGTTTTGATCTGTGGGCCGAGTGAAAAGAAAATCACCAGAGGAATCCTCAGCAAGCTGCCACATAGATGAGAGATGAGAATGACAGAGAGATACAGACCGAAAAAAAAAAGACATGAAGGTAACAACGATAAAGAACAAACATCTCTTTCTAGTTTTTTTGGCAGCTGAGACTGACATTAATAGCCATAAACACAATACTGACACACTGTCCAGCAAAATGTCACAAGAAAAGTATTTTTTCTGTATAAACACATTAGTGTTACTAAACAGATAGGCTCATTAAAAGAGTGACTGCTCCATAGAGCTGTCTTTATTTACTGCCACATGACAAGGACTGCTGGAATTTGTTTCTCTGATGTCTGATGTCTCACAAACAGCAGCGTGATTTGTTGCAAGGGCGGCCGCCCTAGAGCAGGGGTGCTCAATTTTGCACCTCGGCTGCTGATTTGGTACCAGTTTTAATCAAACACTGAACCAGCTAATTAAGGTCTTTGGGTTTGCTGGAAAATTATAGCTAGGTATGTAGAAACAGGACTGACACATCATTTGGTAGGAAGGTGGACCAGGAGAAGGACAGTTGGAGTTTAACAGTCTAACTTCAGGATGGGGCTTTTAGCTAGGTAATGTTTTGAAATAGAGGTTCTTGGGGGGAGAGATCAGTATGCAACTGACCTACTAAGTATTATCAATTAAAATAATAATTAAATGAAATAAAATATAAAAAGTGAAAAACATACTGCATATACATATATATATATATATATATATATATATATATAACTTAAATGATGTCTAAAGTTAAAATACCCATACATATTTAATAAATAATAATGTATATATTTTTAATTACACACTTTAGCTTTAAAAACTATATGGAATAGAATGAAGTAAGAAAAAAATAAAAATGTAATTAAATTTTAAACAAACAAATATATATATATATATATATATTTAATTACACATGTTTGAAAACTAGATAACATTAAATAAAATAAAAATAAATGTAATTAAATTAAATATAAGGTTAAAATAAATGTAATGTACATATTTAATAATAATAATAATGTATTGTATATTTTTAATTACACACTCTAGCTTTAAAAACAATATAGTTTTAAATAAGAAAAATAAATGCAATTAAATCACATTTTTTAAAAGTTTAAACAAATAGAATATAAATAAATAATATATATTTTAAAAAGTTTTTTTTAATTACACACTTCAGCTTTAACAACTAGATTAGATAAAAATGAAAAAGTAAAAGCAAATAAATACATAAATATAGCATATAAAAATAAAAAGTTAAAGCAAAGGAATATATATAAATAATAAAATATTCTGAAAATTATTTTAAAAATACACGACTGTTTTAGCAACTACTGTAGACAGAAATAAAAGAAAAAATACTTTTAAATATAAATTACACGTATAAACAAATGAAGAGTTCATTTGCAAAAACAGATAACTCCGTTTTTAACAATTCTCAGAAATCATGTTTTTTCCTTTTGACTGGGTTAAACAATAACTTTAAAAAAAAAACAGCTAACTAACACAATAAAACACAATAAAAACATGATAACATAATAAAAAACACGATTTTTGAAAATGTTCAAAAACGGAGTCATCTGTTTATGCAAATAAATTCTTCAAATATATATAAATATAAAAAATAAAAATGGTTAGAGAGTCAGACTTGTAACCTGAAGGTTGCTGGTTCGAGTCTCAGGTCCGGCAGAAATTGTAGGTGGGGGGAGTGAATAACCAGCACTCTTCTCCACCCTCAACACCACAACTGACTTGCACCGAACCCCCAACTGCTCCCTGGGTGAGCAGCAATATGGCTACCCACTGCTCCAGCTGTGTGTGTTTGTTTGTGTGTGTGTGTGTGTGTGTGTGTGTGTGTGTGTGTGCGTGCGTGCGTGCGTGCGTGCGCTTGGATGGGTTAAATGCAGAGCACAAATTCCGAGTATATGGTCACTATACTTGGCCACACTTCACTCAGTTTTTTTTTACTATATGGTATTACATGAAATTAAAATAAATAAAAATCAAATATAAAAAGTTAAAACGTTAAATAAATGAAATGTATGAATACATAAATAAATAAAAAATGTAATCCATATATTGAAAATATAGTTTTTCTAATTAAACACTTTAGCTTTAACTGCTACTAGACCATACCACCCACCATCAATACATGCTCCAAAGTTTTCACAAAATGGCTGCGGCATGTTTCACAGCACAGTATCCCATAATCCTCAGGGCGAATGTTTCAGCAGCTCTCGCTCCACCGTGCATATATGAATGCGGTCGATCATTCAGCAAGGGATCTGTGGCAGCGGTGAGTTGGCGGATGACATTGGGCTGAGTTAGCATCGCCTTCGTGGCTAACTAATGAGAAACTGCAGAGAAGAGCTACCCACTCCTCCGGTAGAGTTTGTCAGAATAAAAGCGGCCTCCTCGCGTTGCACCATCCCTCCGTTCCTGTTGCCCTACCCCCCGGCTTCAGCGCTGATGCTCCGCACCGCATGCCTCCACCCGCCTCTCCTGCCTCCCGAAGGCCCCTACGGCTATCTCTACAGCAGGCCTAATGAGCCACCGGCCTGACCGGCTCTTAATGCTACAATTATGTGCCATGCCCAGAAATCCTGGGGGTGTTTGCTTGTGCTGGGCAAAGCCTGGGCCATAAAAGCAACTTTTCTCTGCCTGCTGCTCTGCTGTGATGCACACATCCAAATTGCACACATTAATATCTGGTAGCAGACAGACGCCGCCCTCGTGGACCCCCTCGACCCTCTCAGTGAATGTGTGGCGCTGGAAGGGTGAGTCTAGTCGAGGGTGAGTGAAATTAAATAATCAACTAAGCTAATGGGAAATGTATGCCAATTAAGGCAATTATACCACACATTTAAATTAAAGCAATATCTCAAGCATGTTTTTTTCTCCTTAAAAGAGTGCTTCATGAATGCGTTGGAGACAGATAGGAGGCCTGTGAGCTGATAGCAGAAGCAAGAGAAAGAAACAACTTGCGAGACTCCTGAAAAAATAAAAATATTTTAAAATAAAATACAATTTATTAGTACATAATATATGTGTGTGTGTGTACTGTGTATATTTATTATGTATATCTAAAGACGCACACATACGGTATATATTTAACATGTAGCCTATTTACATGTATATATTTATATTCATATAATTTATATAATATATAACAATAACATTTTTCTTAAATATATACATGCATGTGTGTGTATTTATATATACATAATAAATATACACAGTACACACACACAAAATTACATACACAAAAACCTTTATTTTGGATGCGATTAATCGCAATTAATCGTTGCCCAGCACTACAATTTATGTTTTACAGAATATTATTTGTCTATTGCACAACAAAAATAAAGTGACGCTGGAAAAAAATCGATCCTACGCAGACCTCTGCTGAAACAAATACTTCACCAAACGTCCTTTAAAATGTCAATTAAGTGAATTAAGTGCTAGCAGGCGACAGTGGCATAGTGTTACATTTCTAAATTCATTTTTCAGGAAACAGTGTTTATAGGATAGAGCCTCTATGTGTGTGTTTTCGCCATTGCTTTAATTCCTCTAAAGTGCACTAACATATGCTGATTGTGAATTAAAGCCCCAAAGCAGATTTATACCAGCAGGGTAAATGCAGCTTTCCCAGCAGCCCCTGAATTATCAGAATGTGATAAATGAAGGTCTGAAAAGAAGGTGGTTGTGTGGACTGGAGAGAGAGAGGAAGAAACACAGGGGGAGGAATACATCTTTACAAATGCAACTCAATGAAAAAGAGGGACAGTTCTCAGACTCAGAAGTTCTCAGATTGCAATAAATAAATAAATGTATATGTTACTTAGCTAGCATATTGATTAATACATGAATTAATAATTTTATATTACTTAGCATTTTTAGCCTTATCCTACAGAAATATACAGAAGAGAATATAAAGTATCTTGAGGCTTATTTTTCTTATTCCATTAGCATGTTGAGTTTTTTTCTTGTTTTAAGCATAATCTAACAAAATCTAGTAAGGTTTATGCTTAAAACACACACAAAAAAAGCCAATAGGGTAAGAAAAATAAACAATTCAAGATTTATTCTCTGAAAACAATTAAACTGTTGTGTGCAATTTTGCTTCTCAAGCAGATGTATCTTGTTTTAAGGGTGTTCATGACAAAAAAAATAATGAGTACTTTTTTTTTTTGCACCGCACTGTAAATAAATGTGCGGCTCATCAGAAAGCCCTGAGAATAAAAAGGTAAATGCTGCAGAATGGCCATAAATTGGTCATTTTAGCAGCAATACTGTTTTATGGCGAGAGGCTCTCGTTACGCTTCGAAAAGTTTCACAAACAGTATAAAAGTGCATTGCGGCTGCATTGTGGGATTATTTAAGATTTACTGTAAGGTGGTACTCGCTACCAAAAGCAGTAAACAAACCTACTGCCATCTACAGTACCTCCAAGCTGCACAAACAAGCAAAACAAAACCACTCACTCATCACTGAGAGCTGTTCGAAAGCAATCATTGTGGCCGTAGCGATTCCACGGCAGGTGGAAGGAGGAAAAGTGTGCTCTCTGCAAACCACTTTCCCAACTGTAGCCATCATCACTGCGGCATGAAACTCGCTCAATGTGTGGGTATTCAGATCAAACCTTCTGGAAATACCAGCCATTGAAATGAGTCAGCGTTGGAATTCTCTCCTCAAACCCATTAAAAATCTGCCAGAGAAAAACCTGAAGCAGTGTTGGTTCTGACCTAGAAAGTGAATGACTAGAGGTGGTTTTGGTTTGAGCTCTTCAAAAAACAATAAAATAAATAAATAAAAACAGATAGATAGATAAATAAATTAAAAAACAAAAACAAAACAAAAAATTTACACAACACAATATTGTAGATAGCATGTATTGCTGTAAACAAACAAGCACATGTATACAAAACATGTTGTGTGTGTACTGTAAAAGCAGAGATGTGCCTTTCTTACAACAAACAAACAAACAAACAAAACACTGGCAAAACATCTACTATAATAAATAATAGATATATGTGTAACTTTAAACAAACAAGCAAACAAACAAATAAATAGAAAATCTAAACAGCTACTACACTAATGAAAAGCAAAAATATTATTATATTATTAGTAATGACGTATTATAATTATATTAATAATTGTAAATATATACAATTACAAACAAATAAACACAATGTATCACTGTTTAAACATCTACTACACTATAATTAGATTGTATAGATGTGTATCTATAAACAAACAGATAGATTGATAGATATATAAATAGACAGACAGACAAATAAATAAATCTATCTATGTGGCCTAATGGTTAGAGAGTCGGACTCGTAATTGAAAGGTTGCAAGTTCGAGTCTCGGGCTGGCAGGAATTGTCGGTGGGGGGAGTGAATGTACAGTGCTCTCTCCACCCTCAATACCACGACTGAGGTGCCCTTGAGCAAGGCACCGAACCCCTAATTGCTCCCCGGGCGCTGGAGTAATGGCTGCCCACTGCTCCGGGTGTGTGTTCATGGTGTGTGTGCATTTGTTCACTACTCACTGTTGTGTGTGTGCACTTGGGTGGGTTAAACGCAGAGCACCAATTTCGAGTATGGGTCACCATACTTGACAATACGTCACGACTTTTCACTTCATGTGCTCGTTTCAACAAATAAACAAAAGAACACACTGCTGCTTTTGAATCTCTCAAATCAATACAGATGCTTTCCTACACAGAAAGTGCAGAAAGTGTCGTTCCAGTTATCTAGCAGCAGCAAACAGAGTCATGCTAACCGTGGAGTAGCATCCTATCTCAGAAGTACTTACATTCACTCTGCAGAAGACGGCTGTCTGTACAAACGAACATTTGAGAAAACTGTGTTAACTTCAGTATGATATGGTAATTACAATAAATTCCCTACACAAAGGAATGAGAGTGAAGAGTGTGCTATAGCCAGAATGACAGGATGCGAAAATGAGCCAGAGACCCAGCTGCAGGGAAATTGAATTTCACAGGTATTGTTGCTGGAGTTCTGTAAGCCGGCGACGCCGCATACTAATTAAGCAGCAATACTATACAGGAAATGAGCGCGGAGATTAAACATGCTGAGTTTTGTGTTCTTGGTTGTTTCTTTCCTGGTAATCCCAAAATGAGTCCCAATCCTCACATGCAGGGGTCTAACAGGGGTGAAACATTCAAGGGTTTTAAAGTCACTGCAGGAGCTCTGAACCAAAACAGTGAAGACGAAAGACTACTGAAACACTAACTTGAACTTAGGTTATTGCAATTTCATTTTGTTTACATGGAAATCATTACAAAGCTTGGTCTTACATAGTTATAACACATAAGAACTGCAGTTAAATCATCAGCAGTAAAGAGATCAGGTGTACAGGGTCAACCTCTGCTTCATATTGAAGGAATTTGCAAGTGCAATTTTTTACTGTGTAAGAAAGTAAGTTCAATACAAAACCCACAGAAACATTTTGATCTGTGTTCAGTGATCCAAATTTAATACGGTTGCACATATTAACCTATTTAATTACCTACCCACTCAGCTGTTGTTTGCTATTCTTGTCAAATACAGTTTGAAAGAGAGATATTTGCCCAATTCTCTATGTCTACGGTCATTTCTACAGTAATAGAATGTATAAACAGCGCTTCAGAGCAGCATTTGATAAAATACTGGTTTCATGAATACAGAACATTGCACACTGAAGTTTTTAAGCATTAGATTCATAAATCATTTTTTTTTATTTGTTTGCTACTATTTAACATACAATGAAAAAGTAGTTTTTAACACATCAAATGTCTGTCTCCTACCTTAAAATGATGACTTTAGCCTGTCAAAGTCCTTGATCTTTTCAACTGTCAAACAATTAAAAGTCAATTTCCACACTATTAAATATATTCAATTCATTGTAAAAGAACTAGTTAATCAACTGATTTTTATTACTCTCTCTCTTCATTACATATTTTAAAAATAAATAAATAATATATATATATATATATATATATATATATATATATATATATTTAAACATTTGAATAAAAGAAATATTTATTATTTCTATTAATATTAATATTATTTACTATCATTCAGACATTTTGGGCCAGATTTATGAATGTTTTTAAGATTTATTAATTATTAAGATTTATTAATGTTTCAGAATTAAGTCTCTTTTGCTCATCAAGGAAACATTTATTTGAACAAAAATACAATAAAAAACAAGTTTATTGTGAAATATTATTACTATTTCAAATAAATGTATTCTCTTTCAATATATTTTAAAATGTAATTTATTCCTGTGATTGAAAAGCTTAATTTTACAGGATTATTTGGTAAATACAAAGTTTAAAAAGAACTGCATTTTTATTGAATAGAAATTATTTATACATTTCTTTGTCACTTAATCAATTTAATGTGTTCTTCATTAAAAGAATTATTAAAAAATCTTACTGACTCCAAACTTCTGAACAGTAGTAGTTTTTTTGTTGTTGAATTTTTAGAATTTTTTTTAGATTTCACAAATAAGAGTAATATCATCCGCCACCGAAATTGGGTTTCATCTTTTCCTTCTTTTTTTTTGGCACACTGTGCACAGTGGTGAGAAAAAAACAGTGTCTGTATTTACAGCTGCAGCAAAGCACAATGCCATTAAATCAGTTTATGAGCAGTGGCTATGAATAAATACAAACTTGTACTCGACCGTCAATTTACACTTGTGAAAATCTAATCTAAACTCTATATAACCATGCTGTCATAACATGCAGGCTCTTACATCATTGCTCCCTTTCCTCATAACAGCATAGCTAAAGGTAGTTGTAGAACAGGAACGGGTTAAACCTCCTGCTCCTCTGAGACCCCGCCACCACTTCAGAGAACTGCCACCCACTTCAGGGAATGTAGAGGAGCGTGATAGATTGCAATCCCTCTCCACCATAACTCCTCCAGTCCCGTTTTACTTCAAATTTAAGGAGATTTTCTACAGCACTCTCCTTTCTTTATCTTGTTTTTACTGCTTAGCAAATGTCTTAGCAGCACAGTCGGAGATTTTACATGAAATTCAAGCAGGTGATGTTGAACTTTTAATGATTGCTCATCAAAGGTTAACAGTGGACAAGTGCAACATTTCTGAAATGAATATAGAAATCAATAACCGAGTCTCTTAGATATCTGCAATGCATCACAGCAGGAAAAACATTAGACTGGGGATACACCTGTATTGAGATACTGTTTGATATCGATAAGCCAGAAAAAAAAGTCATTTTATGGCCATTAACTGCTACATTCTGGAGAAAAGAGAACAAAAAAACTAAAATCATTCATTTTTTTGAAGCTACAAGTTAATTTAGGCATCACAACCTTAAAATGTACAGTATAAAGTGGATATTCATTATGATATTTGCTAAAGATTACAATTAACAGTATTATAAAATTAACACTGTGAGCATTAGATGACAACAAAGATGATATATATCTTAATAAATAGTAAATTTTGTGTATCCCTAGGATTGTCACGATTATGTTCAGTTTAGTTCATTTCCTGTCATGTCTGTTATGAGCTCTCATTATTTACCATGGTTTCTGATTAGTTAATCCTTGTCCAGCTGTTCCTGTTTAGTTCCCTTGTTTACCATTTGTGCATTTATAGTCCTGATTCTCTTCTATCCTTTGTCGGTTATTATTTGGTGTTATGTGTTGTACCGCATTGGTATTCTCAGTAAAGTCTATCTGGAAGAATGAATCTTTGTTTGCAGTACTCATTCCTCAACAACCCGTGACAAGTATCCATACACACTTTGTTTATTAAATAATATGCTCATGTTACAAGCAAATATTAACATTATGTCAATTAACGTTGTTTTGTTTTAAAAATCCACAGCACTAAAATACTAGCATACTGTCAATGTGAATGAATTCAGAAAAACTGTTCAAGGTGTTCAAGGCTGACTAAAACATACCAGTATCACATTTGTTACCTTATTAATTTTTTTCTTTTTTGATGAAAGCACAGCTGAAATGAAACACATTCACTTTTATGCTGACTGAAACCACAACCCAGTTTTAAATCTACATAATTTAGACACTTCTCATTTAAGTGTCAAGAGTTCTTAAGCGTCTTTGCTGTAAGTGTGTTTTTAAAATCGGTAAGTTGTCAGAATGTAGCCCTGGGTTTAACACTGCTGAAGCTCATGAAAACTGATTGTACTGAATTTAAATGAGGGTTTTCAGCTCTAACTGCGGCAAGAACACACATGAGAAACAGCCCAGGCAGACGTCAGTCATTCCACATCAGATCCAACAGGTGCGGCTCGGACCAACACACTTCCTTCATTTAATAAAAGAAAGAAAATTTATTCAGAGGGCACAAAGGTGAAAACACGTGATTAGGAGGGACTTTGTTGCTTGGTACCAGAGGAAAAAGAGCAGAGGAACATAATTGGAATGTAAATTGGGTGTTTAAGCAGTCAGAAAATGTGAATAAAACAAAGAAGGTCTGTCGATGAGAATGTAAAGCATTTAAATGGGCTTAAGAAATGTCCTAAACCGCCCTGACTGAAGCTCTACCAGCGGCACATCACACATGTCTGATTAATATTTCAGTGCTGAAATACCTCACGCAAAATTGGCGCAACTGAATTGGCCCCGAGACTTAAAATGTAAATTCAAGTGATGCTATTTTTGTGCGTTCGGCCAAAAACACAGAGCAGATTTCTACATGGCTGGTCTGGCTGAATGCATGAAAGAGACAGAAAGCAGAGCAGAACTGATCCCACCTAACTGCGCTGTTGTGTCTCCGCTTTGCTGAATGCCGGCTTACGTTTGGAGCTCAGCTAGAGTTCATGGCTAGTGCATGGCGATTATGCAGGGTTATAGTTCTCCTCTTGCTGCAGGAAAGAATGAAGGGCTTGCAAACTGCTGAACTTCGCCGCTCTTCAGAGGTTTGTTTCTCTTGTCGGCAGATGGCTCAGACTGAAGATGCCAGCGCGCTGTGCAGACACAGAGTTGCCAGAGGGCTGGTGTCGAGGTTAGGGTTCAGATGCCTTCAGGCTGGAATCGGGGGTTCACAAGGAAGGTGAGACATGAGGTTTGAGGACATCAGATGGAAACAGAGACGAGTAGGTCTTCTGGGGGAATGATATGTGAATGTTGAATGACGCTGAATTTTTTAAACACAAAGCTAGTCAGTGTGTTGCCTGAACGCAGTGTAGGTAAGATGTGAGGACACATTTTAGCTTAGAGACACAACCATAGCAAAGGGGTCCCAGGAGTCTTCTAACAAAAATAATAAGAGTTTATTTAAAAATAAACAAAACAGAATCTAATAAAGACAGTAAAAAATATGTATATATACAAAACAGTAGTATATATAATAATGTAGTGCATATAAAATAATAATAATAATAATAATAATAATAATAATAATATAAAAACATAGAATAAAACTTAAAAAAATAACATTTTGACATTTTTATTTATGTATTTATTATATAAATATTAAATGTACATTAAGATTCAATACTTGTCTTTTAGCCTCATCTTTTTTAACTTGCACTAAAATAACTAAAACTGAAAACAAAATTAATAAAAACTACAGACACACACACACACACACACACACATATATATAACTACAATTAAAATGTACAAAACTACAAAACAAAATTACTAAAAAATTGTATTAAATTAGTTAAAATTAAAATGAAATTAAAATTACAATAAAAATTCAATTAAATTAAAAATGATTCAAAATAATAATAAAAACCATAATAGTATTTCAATGATACAAAAATAACACTTATTCCTGTGATGGCAAAGCTGTATTTTGCAGTCTTCAGTGTCACATGATCCTTCAGAAATAATTGTAATATGCTAAATTGGAGCTTAAGAAACTTTTTTTTAAAAAATAAACATTTAAAACTGTTGTGCTTGTTCTAAATTGAAAGTTCAGCATTTATTTGAAATAGAAATCTTTTGTAACATGATGAATGTTTATACTGTCACTTTTGATCAACCTTATGTGTAACTGCTTAGTAACAGTATTATTTTTTTAAAAATAAATCAATCAATAAATAATTAAAAGAACATACTGACCTTGAACGGTCATGTACAATATATGTTATGCAAGTATAATGCTTCTCAAGCAGATGATTGTCAGACAACTTATTAATCAATCTCTGGGAAATTAAAGTTTTCCTCTGTTACAGCCCATTGATCTTACACCAGGGCATCATCCTCAGCCTTCAGGCCTGCCACTTTAAACCCTGGTTCCTCAGCATGCGCAGACAAGGCTTGGGAAGAACAGCTGGGCCCATCAACTCCCCACCGACAGAACTCCATCAACTCCACTCCTTTGTGCCTTAGCAACCTAACCGGCAAATTGCCCCATAAATTTCCATCCAAGCTTTCGAGATGCACAATTCCCCATTCTGCCGGACATATTGTTGGCTTGTGGTACAAACAGATGAGCGCTGAAGGCCTAAACAGGAAGTTTATGGGTGTAAGAACAACAATGACTGTAGCATAAGCACGCTAGCCAGAGGGAAATCAAATGCTGACAGGGTTTAAGTGCTGCTGGTGCACACAGGAACAACCTTGTTTGTAAGCAAGAAAGTGATGATCGCGCACTCATTCTTCACTGTAAATTACACCTCATGCTCTTCCTCCAGCATGCAAATGATCCTAAAACACGATAAGCCTAGTTCGACTGAGCCGATCTCGTCCGTGTGTAATAGACAGGTGAGAGTGAGAATGAATTGACCTCTTGTCTTCACTAAGCACAGCTCCATATGTTTCCCTTGCCATGTAAATCAATCCATCATTTTCTTGGTAATTGATAACTCACCAGAGAGCCACAGGAGAACATCTGTCTCACTATATTAACGCTTAAGATCCACATATGACAGAGACTGAAGACATAATGGAGCTCTGAAACACGCCTAGCATGAAAAACCCTGCTGAAAATGACATCTTAAACCTGCCTAAGGTGGTATTATGGTCTTAGCTGGTTTATGGTGATCTCCAATAGATGGCTTTTATTCAGTCGGTCTTCCAGCCTGACGTGTTCCAAAGCTTCTCTCTAATCAACAAACAAGACCAGGCTAGGAGACCAGAAGACTATTGTAGACCAATTTAAGATGAGGTTTTTTTCAGCAGGTTAGTTTGAAAATCCAGCAGAAAATCAACCAATCAAACAATCAATCAATTAATCAATCAATAAATTAATCTAAGGTGGTTTTCTAGTTTTAGCTGGTTTATGCTGGTCTTCCAGCAAGACGTGTTCCAAAGCTCCTCTGTAATCAACAAACGAGACCGGGCTAAGAGACCAGAAGACTATTGTAGACCAATTTAAGATGGGTTTTTTTCAGCAGGTTAGTTTGAAAATCCAGCAGAAAATCAATCAATCAATCAAACAATCAATCAATCAGTAAATTAATCTAAGGTGGTTTTCTAGTTTTAGCTGGTTTATGCTGGTCTTCCAGCAAGACATGTTCCAAAGCTCCTCTCTAATCAACAAACTAGACCAGGTTAGGAGACCAGAAGACTAATGTAGACCAATTTAAGATGGTTTTTCAGCAGATTAGTTTGAAAATCCAGCAGAAAATGCAGAAAATTAATCAATCAATCAATCTAAGGTGGTTTTCTGGTTTTAGCTGGTTTATGCTGGTCTTCCAGCGAGACGTGTTCCAAAGCTCCTCTCTAATCAACAAACTAGACCAGGTTAGGAGACCAGAAGACTAATGTAGACCAATTTAAGATGGTTTTTCAGCAGATTAGTTTGAAAATCCAGCAGAAAATGCAGAAAATCAATCAATCAATCAATCAATCAATCAATCGATCTAAGGTGGTTTTCTGGTTTTAGCTGGTTTATGCTGGTCTTCCAGTGAGACGTGTTCCAAAGCTCCTCTCTAATCAACAAACTAGCCAAGACCAGGCTAAGAGACCAGAAGACTAATGCATACCTATTTAGGATGGATTTTCAATTTGAAAATCCTGCAGAAAATCAATCAATCAATCAATCAATCAATCAGTCAAAGGTGGTTTTAGGTGGTCTCCCAGCCTGACATGTTCCAAAGCTCCTCTCAAATCAACAAACCAGACTAGCCTAACCAAGCTAGGAGATCAGAAAACTAGTGTAGACCAATTTAAGATGTTTTCTGTAGGCTAGCATTAAAATACTGCAGGAAAAACAGCATATATCAGTTTAAGGTGGTTTTCGAGTCTTGCCAGGTTCACGCTGGTCTACCAAACTGACCAAAGCCCATCTTGAATCAACAAACCAGACTAACCTAACCAAGATAGGAGACTAAAAAACTAGCGTATACCAATTTAAGATGGGGTTTTTTTTTGTAAGCTAACATGAAAATCTTGGGGAAAAAAACAGCATAAATCAGCCTAAGGTGGTTTTCTAGTCTTAGGTTTCTTCCAAACTGACATGTTTAAAAACTGTCCAAATTTTCTGAATTTAGACGGTTCATGCAAAAACCCAAACCTCTCTCAAATCAACCAACCAAAAAAAAATACTATAGTCTGGTTCTGGTCTCACAACTATTTTACAAAGTGACGATTTCTATGAATGTAAATCATATGAACATGATAATATGATAACTTAGAAACAACATAATTAGGTCAATCCCTAACCACACCCCTCAAATTGACCGTCACTGGGCCAATTATCTTATCATAGGAAAATGTACAAATTCATGCAAATCAACCACCAATCTGCCAAAATGTAAAATACTTACAAACTGTCATGAGATTGTGTTGAGCATGACACATTAACATCCAAAAGCACATGGTTATCAGCGTATGTTCTGCATTCCTCTCGTCTTTCATTATCACATCACATTACGGTTACACTAGTGAAAGCCGCTCCATAATTTTGCATCATTCAGGTAAAGTGGCTGTTGCTTTTTTTCAACGCTAAAAGCCACCTGGTGAGCTGCGAGCCCTCAGTAACAAAACACATGGTCATAATGGCAGAGTTCACATTAGGCCCGATATCAAGGCCCACTCAGCGGACATCTCTCCACAGTGAGGGTCTAAGGACAGCATGTGACTGACTCCTCCAGAGCGCTGCATTCATATTAAACAGGATTTTACATAAATCATACCTGACAGTGGAATGCACTTGACCCACCTCCTCCTCTTTAGATGAATTGCTCTGCAGTACTGCAATGTGCCTAGAATAAGTATGATAACCAAGGACAAGCTGTATTAAAAAGCAATAAGAGATGGCTATAATTGAGATGCCATCAACAGCTGTTGAATGCTGGTGGTGAAGAGGATGCAGGACGTACATCACAGTAAGATACTCTGCACTATATGTTCACCAGGAACTCTGTAGTGTCATATTCCAGCAGTGCATATTGAAACAGGAACTGACTGACAACTGTGAAATAGTGCCATAGTCATGCCATAGAGTGCAACAGCTGGACTCCAGAAGTAAAAATCCTATTCCTTTTCTCCGTAGAGGAATTGATTTTCAACAATGACTTACAAACCTTTTAAGACAGACCTATTGTAAGTCAATAAGTGATATACGCTTTTGTTGAAGCATCAACCTGCATGATTTAATCTTAATTTATAAATCGTTTAACAATGGAATTCATGATAAAAACTGCAATACCCATAATTCTGCAAAAACCTCAACCAACCAGAGAATCAAAACATGCCAAATGTAGTCTTCGCCCATTCCCATGAAGCAATAACAGACTCAATCTCCTTAAAAAAAAAATCTTTAAGAGTTATAAACGACGAACAAAACCAACCAGCTAAAAGGTAAAGCACAACAATACAAACTTTCATTTGAAGTAAAAAAAAAAAATATATATATATATTTTTTTTGGGGGGGGGGAAATTTGGACAGAGACAAAAATACAAGCCTGTGAACATAACATCTGTAATGACAGACAAAAACTACATTTGCATACAAAAAAATTAAATTAAATATGATTAATATAAAACTGTTGATGTTAATTGTGTATGTAGAAACAACTTATTTTACATCTACTGCATGAATATAGGGCTGGGCGATATATCTCATGCGATATGCATGCGCATCTCGTCAGTAAAGCCGGTTCTTTGATTAGCGGTAAATCTCCATCACCTGTTTTCAAATGGAGCGGCATTTAATACACGGAGCCGTAGATCACTGACAAGCTACGCAATATCGCGTTCATTATCGCAGATGAATCGCCTTCGATAATGAACGCGATATTGCGTAGCTTGTCGGTGAACTACGGCTCCGTAATCCGTTTACCGCTAATCAAAGAACCGGCTTTACTGACGAGATGCGCATGCATATCGCATGAGATATATCGCCCAGCCCTACATGAATATATAAGTAAAACTATATATGTAAAAAATTTTAATTAATAGGAAACGCCACTCTGGAACTATAAGGCCACTGAAAAAGTGGGCGGGAACTGCTGCATACTATTGGTTGAGCCTGGCCAGGATGCTCAAACAAACAGCAATGTTTTGAAAAAGCACCACAGAACTTTTGGGGGAAATCAGCCTATGAATGGTTTATTTATAGTTGTCTCTGCATATTAAACTTGAACAATATATTTTTACACTGACAAAAATAAGAAAAAAGCTTTAAAACTAGGAGGAAAAAACAGAACAGCCATCTGAAGCAACTGCTACAGATCTATTAGTAAATCTGGATGGAGGACGGTCTCAGTGTTATAAACTTGATCTTTTACAAGTTCAGTAAATTATTTTTAACTACTTCCATAAATCTATATTTAACCAGGCACCACACCTCCCTGCATATAAACATGACGACTGGAACACACATGCGCGCACATACACAAACATCCCTAATGAATGCAATAAAAACTTTGACAGCTCAGCTGCATGGAAATTCTCCTGATTAAATTCCATTAACTGCAACTTGAGTTTTATCAAATCATAAATCGAAGGCAGGCTGGTGCGGCACGGGGAAGCTGGGAGAGACCAAAGCCTGCACCCTGTTCCCTCTCTTACACTCTGCTGCTGTCAGTCCAGACATACTGCAAAGCAAACAACAAGCTCACTGATGTGCCAACATCCACAATACAGCTCTGCAGCACACCAGACAGAGGCAGGCCTGCCTGGCTCGCACTGATACAAATCCCAGCATTAATAGATTCTGCTTCTTTTTTTTTTTAAACAGACAAAGCATTTATTTTGTTTCCGTGTTAAACTGACAAGTCACATTACAGCAAATGCATAAGGAATAAAACGAGAACGTCTCAAATCTCATTTGGTAAATATAATTTCTAAAAAGAGTATTACAGACATCACTCTGATTATGCTGCTTTTTACTTGACCTTTTGTTATGCTTCACCTTAAGGCGCTCAAATCAACACCATTCACGCTGATTTATTGTGCCGTGGGTTTTGTAGCCTATATGGACAGAATCAGATTTGTAAGATTGCCTCCCAAAAAATACCAACACACAAACATGTATTATCACAGATTCATATTAAAATGTCACATCACTCCCATTTCAACAGTGCTGCAGGCCGCAAAACATGATTCTGTGATATACAATGTGATCCAACCACAATGTACATGAGATATACAATGAGACCACTAGTGAAAATGCTTCTGTTTTGAATTTTACTAATTAAATACAGTGTTTTTTCAATACAAACAATAAATAAAAACTAGAACAATATGCTGCTTTTAGATGCATTTAAAGTTATTTAATTGCAATGCAAATAACTACATTAAAAATAATCAAATAAAAAACAACAAAGACTGTAATGTCCATTTACCAGTTCATTTTGACTTGTTCTATATTTAAAACAGACTTAAAAATCCAGATTTCTTTGAGGTCTCAGATTTTTAGACCTCACTGTACAGTATCTCTGTGAGTGCAGCACAGCACAATAATAGCCCAGTAATGAACCTTATTGCCTCTGCAAGACGAATATCTCCATTACCAGAAATCATCAGAGCGAACAAGGAAAGAAAGGTAAAGAGAATAAAAGACACCAAGAGGGAGTGAGAGAATGAAACACTAGAGGGAATGAGTGATGGCATTTACACACTGACTGTCACATGATCTCCACTCATCACATTTATTATGTGAGCTTTTCCCAATCCTGTTAATAACAGTCTCCATTGGAAAGTATCAAAACCTGATGAAATCTCTCCGTCTATCACGGGTGAACGAGTTCTCAAAGGCATTTACTCATGTTTTCGGGCTCTGTGCTGTCACACAGGTGTGCCTCAGCTAATGGAATATGCCTGGCTCTTCCTTAAGCATTTTCAAAAGCACCATTTACAATTCTCCCAGCTGGAGATGAATTTGTAAGGCATCAGCGAAAGCAGGAGACAGGGAAAAGTCCGGTCATTACAGTAATTGGAGGGTAGATGTTATATGACAGAGAATAAACAGCTAAATGTAACAGCTGTTGCTTGGCAACTCTTAAGCTAACTTTCACATTGTCTCCCGTATGAAAAAGTGTCATTTGCTGCAAACGTAATGAACGCTGGAACAAAGTGGGTTTCAGTAATGCTTCACAATGTCAGTTAAAACCTCAAACTTAAATTTGCCTTTGATATACTTCTCACCAGAATAAGTATTTGCCCATCTGTTCAGTGTGTGGGTGTTTCTTGTTATGAACACATACACAATACAATTTAATTCACCCCAACAGTACAGCGCAAGATGCTTCAGGAACTCTCAAAGAACCCCATCAAGGGATCTTCAGGCAGCTCTGGAAACAGTCAATATGAATGTGTACCAATCAAACGTCAGAAAATCTGGGAGGTCAGTGAAGAAGAAGCCTCAGTTCTCAAAAAAGAAACGCCATCCAACACCTACATGAGGAACCAGACCTCTGGAACTGGACAGATGAGTCAAAGGTGGAGATGCTTGATGAAAACTAAAGAAGCACGGTGGTGGGAGTGTTGTGGTTTAGGGGTGTTTTGCTGCTTCAAGGCCATGCAAACATGCCATCGTAACATCAACAACTGTATGAATTTCACATTAAACCAAAGAGTGCTTGAGGAGAATGTTGGGCCAGCTAGAAAAAGGTTGAAGTTGAACCATAAGTGGACCTTTTAACATGATATACACCCAAAATATAAAGCAAATTCACAGAAGAATGGCTCAGAAGAAAGAAATGGAAGATTCTTCAATGACTTAAGACACAGTTCAGATCTCAAGCCAAACTAAATGCTGTGGAGAGACATGAGGTGGGCCGTGCACGAAAGAAACTCCTCCAAATGTCACATGTGGAATGGACAAAATGTCAAATATAAAATGGGCAAAGTGGCTTGTGATCAATATGGTTAAGTAATATGTTACTTATTTAGCTCTCTAAGTAGTTCTGGAAACTTGCTGGTGAAGTTCAAAGATTGTGCAAGACAAGGTGGTCTGATGTAAGAAGGCTGCTGTGTAAGAGATTGGGGCAATCACGGGGGCTTTTAGTGAAGGAGCAATTACTGTATACCATTAGTTGTAGATCTGTGTGACATAAATAATGTTGTTGAAAAAAAAAAGTTTTTAAAATGGATGGATGCTGAAATTACGCTTCCAAGAATTAAAAAGGTCAGTCTGATGCAGTCAACAGCAGCAAAAAAAACAAACATATTTTTTCATAAAGAAAATGTCATTACATACTATTAGGGCATT
Organism: Tor tambroides; assembly: GCA_021397915.2. NCBI lineage: Eukaryota > Metazoa > Chordata > Actinopteri > Cypriniformes > Cyprinidae > Tor > Tor tambroides. Next base: position 51,026 of record JAFVLL020023991.1, read on the forward strand.
TCAAATGACATTAAAGACATTTACATTTTTTTATGCATTGTGACATTAATTTCAGAAGAATTTATCCCCTTTAAATTCTCATACTATAATGTGTCTCACACATAAATCCATTATATTTTATTATATTTCTTCTTGTTAAAGTAATGAGATAAGACTGTCTTAAAAATGACAGCAATGTGATTTGGCAGTAAATTTATTTTTATTATCCTCAAAAAATCTAATAATGTCAAACATCTTAAGTGTACTAGAAATAATAATAATAACAAAATAATAAAATAAAATAAAATAAAATAAAATAATAAAATAAAATAAAAATAATGTTCAATTTTGAGTAAAAGTTTCTGTCTGGCTCTGATGCTGTGGAGACCGATCAGATGGATGGACATGCATAGATAAAAAGAGAGAGGATCCATCACTTTCATATTACAAATTTGTCACCATCTGTCTAACTAAAGTGCTGAGTAAATCATAGGAGGATCATGTTTAACACCAGCGAATGCGTGTCAAATACAGCAATGCCTCCATATAGGTCCCTCAGGAAAACCCACATACTGTACACAAATAAAATACTTTTTTCAGAAAATCTAACAACATCTCCTCATAGCTATTTTGTAACATTCAATAAGTCAACGCTCTTGTTCAACGTCACGCTGATACAAAGACGCTGTAAAGCACTAGGGATCTCACACGACCATCAAGTCAATTAGCGCTTTAAAGCCATGAACAGCAGATTAATTTGTTTTGACATCATGAATTTGTCATACATGTACATCTTTATCTCCTGGCAAATCATATGTAATGACACCAGACAGTGAACATATGACTGGATATGATGCTGACATCCATAAATACATTATGAGATATAATACACTGTAGCTGCTAAGACCAAGATCTTCAATTACTGCATTAAAGAAGGCAATTTGTGCTTCTTTTAGATGATGGGTCTTTATCACAAGGGAATGGCTAACAATCAATATTAGCCCAGAATAAGAGAAGATGAGACATAGCCAGAGAAACTGGAGCTAACACATACAGCTCTGCCTTTGATCTCCTCCATCTGCAGAATACAGAAGAATATGGCTGCACACACACATATATCTTCTTACTCGTATTCTCTCTCTCACACACACACACACAAATGCACAAACTTCAGGCCACAGGCTCGACTGACACTGTCAGGTACAGCCCGTTAATGGCTGTACAGTGCATAAATAGGCTATAATAGTGATCCTCACACTTCATGATATAAGACATCATTTAAAGCACTGCACAACCTCACATTTTATATTCACTCACTGCAACCCTTGTTCTCTGGTCACAGGAAAACATAATTCACCTAATTTCTTAAAAACAGTCTGGACCTCAGCCCAGCATTATTTACAAAGACCATGTGTTCATGCTCTTTCTTTCCCTCTCATTCACACACACACACACACACACACACACACACACATTCACACACACACACACACACACACACACACACACACACACGCACGCACGCACACACAATATAAATATAAATAATTAAATACAATTGTAATAACAAATAACATAAAAAAAAAGTCAAAAGGACAAAGTGAGGTTATAAAAACATTGACGGATAGCAAGTATAGCACTTTGGGATGTCGCTTCCACAATGTAAACAGAAAAAAGGAAAAGACTGAAAAAGTATTAGAGTTAACATTCCATTAATTTTTTTTAGTTCAATATACAGTAGTAAAGAACAATTATTGTATGTGAACTTTGAGAAAACTCAATAACAACACAGTGCTACACAAATTAACAAATTCACATGAATCTAATCTAGTCAAGGCATTTATGTTGGGTGCGTGTGATTAAACTGAAGAGCTGTTTTGCTAGGGTTCTCCCACTGCTCGCAGTCATTCATAACACCCCTCATTAGAGTCCCAATCTTAGGACCCTCAAACAAGTGATTAATTAGACTGGAATCTAAGAATATTTAAAGTTTAATGCAATTTGATTGCAGCAGATTTAAGCAGCTGCTGCGGGGCACCTTGGTGTACATGTCAGTGAGCATGGTGATGAATCCAAATACACCGAATCAGTGAGGGAAGTGCATCCTGCATAAAACCGCCTGCAAAGAATGATGGGATGAATTACAATGGGCTGCTTATCAAAACCAATAAGTAACGAACAGGCAAGATTTCAACAGCCCACATCTGAAAAAGATCTAAGATGACAACGGAAAAACAGATTCTTCAGTAATGAAAGTCTTTTACATATTAACTCAGAAAGCAGGTATAAAGGTGTGGTCGCATTTACCATTGTTCTGCAAATTATTGCGGACAAAACTGTCATTTCAACATGAATTCACCTAATCTGCATAATATACAGTCCCTTCCATAAGTATTGGAACAGTAAAGGCAAAATTGCTGTTGGCTGTGGAGTCAAGACATTTGCAAATATGATTAAAAGATGAATATGAGACAAAACTATAGAATGTCACATTTTATTATTAGCCGTTTCAACACATACATGTTTTACCAAATAAAAAGAACAGCACTTTTAGAGTTCATCCCACTCATTGATGTGAGCATAAGTATTGGGACAGCTGAACATAAGGCAGATATAAAAGATTAAAAGCTATTATTTAGTTGCAGATCCCTTGCACACAATCACAGCAGTGAGTCTGTGACCCACAGACATCACCAGACTCTTGGTCTCATCCTTTGAAATACTTTTCCCAGCCTTTAATGCAGCCAATTACAATTGTTGCTTGTTTTGGGGAGTTTCTGCCTTTACTCTCCTCTTCAGCTGGTGAAATTCATGTTCAATTGGATTCAAATCTGGAGATTGACTTGGGCAATCTAAGACTTTCAATTTCTTTGCCCTTATAAATTCCTTGACTGAACTGGCCGGGGGTTTTGGGTCATTGTCCTGATGCAATATGAAGCACTTCCTAATGAATCTGGTGGCATTTTCATGAATATTGGCAGGCAAGATGGTTTTGTACCCTTCCAAATTCATTCTGCTACTGTCATCATACATTAAGTCATCAGTAAAGTTGAGAGGGCCTTTTCCAGATACAGCCATGCATGCCCATGCCATGACACCACCTCCACCATGCTTTACAGATTAGGCTGTATGGTTAGAATCATTTGCAGTTCCCTTTTTTTTTTCTCCACATTTTTGCTTTCCCATCACTTAGATAAAGGTTCATCTTTGTCTCATCGGTTCGTAAACACAGTTCCAAAACTCTTCTGGCTCACCTTTGTGCTCTTGCCTTTCTATTTTTGGTGCTGGTCAGAGGTTTCAGAGTCTCCTGAGGACAGTAGATTGTCAGAGCATCACCCCAGCTTTCTGGAAGTTGTTGGTGATTTTTGTCAAAGTCTCCTGAGGACAGTAGATTGTCAGTGCATCACCCCAGCTTTCTGGAGGTTGTTGGTGATTTTTACAGACACAGCTTTTATGATTTGTCTGTCATCAACTACTGTTATTTTTCTCAGCCGATCAGGTCGTTGTTGGTTGCTGGTGTCGCTGGTGGTTTCCAGACTCTTGATTTCTCCATGCCCTTTGTTTTAGCTATAGCTCTAATTGAGTTCGTCCTTTTCTTTTAGCATCCAAATTGCTTGCTTTCCTCTCAAAGTCAGCTCCTTCGTCTTCATCCTGGTTTGTGTGTCGTCATCATCGAATGCAAGACTCAGAATGCAGAAGTAATGGATATAACTGATACGACATATTCCCTGCTTTTAATAACTAAATAATTAATGCAACAGAACACAGCTGATCACTTAGGAAGTCCTGTGAGGCAACTGTTCCAATACTTATGCTCACATCAGATAGAGGGATGAAACTCTAAAAGTGCTGAACTTCTTAGCTGGTAAAACATCTATGTGTTGAATCACCCAATAATAAAATGTGACATTCTGTAGTTTTGATCATATTCATCTTTTAATCATATTTGTAAATGTCTTGACTCCACAGCCAACAGAGCAATGTTGTCTTTACCGTTTCAATAATTTTGGAGGGCACTGTATATATATATATATATATATATATATATATATATTAGGGCTGTCAACATTAACGCGTTAAAACATGCGATTAATCTAAAAATTTTAATATTTAGGATATATTTACGTTAATATTTTTTTAACGCAAATTAATCGTTTGATAAAGTTTGACCCCAAGTTCTTGCTGTCACCGCAGTGCGGAAGGTAAACTATCATTGCCTGCGTCCCAATGTGCACATTATCCATCCTAAATTCTATGTGATATTAGTAATTTTAGGGAGTAATTTTAGGCAGATAAGGATAGTATGCACATTGGGACGCAGGGATTGTGTGATTATGAGGCGCCGGGCTAGACAAAAGTGAAGCGAACGCGGAGAGAGAGAGCGAGTGTGTCCGAGAGAGAGAGAGAGACAGAGCGCGACAGTGCGCGAGAGATATGTATACTCATATGTGATAAGGGTACAGCGAACCAGTGGGGGTCGCGGTTTCCCCACACAATTGGGCTATTTTGAAAATACAGTCGTGGGAAAAATTGAGCCGTGGGTTGCGGTTTTTTGGGCTACTTTTATAATGTACCACGGCCGCCCAAAGTGTATACACGTGATCGCAAAAAAGGAAGTTATTACAAACACTCGATGGTGGTTTAAAGTGAGTTCTGAGTAAAAGTGTACTATTAATCTCATAATTTGTCTTATGTAGCATGATGCTAATGTTAGCTCTAATGCACCTGCAGAACAGGTCCAATTCTTCTTCATAATGCGTTTTATCATAATACTTCATGTAAGGTCGCAAGAAAATGTTTTGTTGTATTTAGAAATACTTTTGATAATAGTTGGGTAAATGTGTACTGGGATTGAAGCGATGTGGCTTGGTAAACGTTTTATTGCCAGTATAAAGGCTGATAATGGCTGAATAAAAACAAAAGAATAATAAGGATTATGTCTCATACCTGGCGGAGGTGTGAAAGGTTCTGTTTCCTTAAACTAGTTTGTCATGCATTTCTTTATTTCAACACATTTACAGGTAAATCCTAGTTTTTTTTTAAATTTGCGATTAATCGTGATTAATCACAGTCCATGACTGTGATTAACGCGATTAAATTTTTTAATCGATTGACAGCACTAATATATATACATACATATATAATTTTTATAATGTTTTTAGTTTTTGCTTAAGTTATTTTAGTACTTTAACTTAAACTAAACGAAAATGAGAAATGTTGCCTTGGCAACTAGCTTTATGTGTGTGTGTGTGTGTGTGTGTGTGTGTGTGTGTGTGGATATCGGTACCCACTGCCTACTGTATGTCCCCGTAATTCAAAAGGCTTAAAAAAAACTTTTAGAGGGATAGGTTCAGGTGTAGGGCTGGTGTAGGGCGATAGCAAATACAGTTTGTACAGAATAAAAACCATTACGCCCGTGAGAGTGCACTTAAAACACCAATACCAAAGTGTGTGTGTGTGTGTGTGGGGGGGGGGGGGGTTATTTTTGTATGCTTTGTATGTTTAATAATTCGTTTTTATTAAATTTTAGATTTTTTAGTACATCTAGTACATTTACAGTACAAATTGTGCTTTGGCAACTTGACCCACAGAAAACTGCTTGGTTTGAAAGTTACTTCTATGTGAGTTGTGCTTCATACTTTGCTACTCTTTTGACAATAGACAGTGGGTCTTTATTACAACTGGTGTGGTCGATCCGGGCCCCGCACTTTGAGGCCCCCCGGAACCCGGACAAACAACCCCCTCCCACCCACCACCCCTGAATGAAAAAGCGAAGGGGGCCCCGCGTCAGCTAAGGACTGCCCTGTGTGTACATATAGCGATTAAGTTTCGGTTGGTATTCACAGGCCCCCGCAATACACTTCCTATACTTCTTTTTTCGAGGATGAGCCTGGAGAGAAACTGGCATTATGGAGGGTTATTAAAGGCCAAAACTGTGTCCCACACTGCCTCCACAGGACATCCACATGCCAGAACGCTTCATAAGGAGGTAAGCTTCATTTGCAACCGAAATAAACATCCACTGCCAAGATCTCCATCGTTTTGAAGATCCGGCGAGAAGGTAAGCAGAACGAGCAGCTTTGATAGGAATGCAGCAGTCCATAATGCAGGGTCACACGAAAGTCCCGACTCCACCGCCGGTGAGGGGATTGGCTGGCGCACCGCGCTAACAGAGGGCACGGATTCAATCCTCCGCTCTGAGGACTTGGGAAGAACATTTGGCACCATTTTCCTCTGACTGAAAACCTGCAACACGATTTAACTCCTCCTGTGAGTGTTTTCCCACCGGAGGATTTTAAAATATCAGCCTATCAAGCATTAAGTTCTCGAGTCACATGGGCAGCAGACAGGCTCAATATTCGGGGTCCTTTTGGGTCGCGCCGTAGGCGGCAGCCAGCAGCCTCCTCTATTCCGAATGATCTTTTCAGGATTTGCTATTAGGGTCTGAGGGATAGCGGCGAGAAAAAACGCCTATCTCTGCTCACTTCTAAAATTGAGTCAATATGAAAATCAGAGAAGTGTTTGAGCGTGGCTGGCCTCTGAATATGTCTCTCTCATATACACACATTCAGTCCAAATCGAAAATTGCAGCAGTAGCGTTTCTCCTCATATCAGCCGTTTCTCATGATATCAGCACATTCAAAAGAAGCTTCAAAGTGTTCTGCACTGCCTTCTTCGTTTTTTATACAGTTTGCAGATAGTATTACACATAAACCTGAATAATTAATGGACGTCAAATTCAAAGACAGCATTGGCTTTAAGCCTTTAAGTAAACACAATGCAGTCACAGCAAAAAAAAAACAAAAACTGACAATGACTGCCTCAGAAATCATCTCCCACCGCTTATATTTTTAGAAACAAATATTTAAAAGTAGTGAGTTGACAGATAGGTTAGACTGTCTTAATGAGCTGTCAGATTTCATATTGTAATACATTTGCACTTGCTCTGGTAATTGGCCTCCATATAATACAGAATTTCACAATGAAAGGTTTAAAAATAAACACCCTACGAATGCATATTCATAGACATAACTATAAAGAGACTAATCACAATTGAACGCGGTGAAGCAGACGTGAAGGGCAAAATTAGCTTGTCTTATCTGAGTCATCGGACCTGCCCAAAAACATCGAAAAGTTTGGCGTCTCGAGACTAGAAGTTGTCAGACAGTGCGAATCTCAAGCATATTGTGACTCTTTTGAGGAATTAAGAGTTTGTGGTTAATTTACCAGCAATCAGAGCCTGGTTAAATGCCTTTTAATGGAGAAAATGAAGTCAGTGGATAAATCCCTCTGGCAACATGGTGGGTTTGGCTCCTTCCATGCCCTGTCTTCCTCTAGTGGGATTACAAACGCTAATGAAAGCGTGATAAAGATGACTAATACCTCCTTTTTCCCTCTTTCCCTCTCTAAAAGCGGCAAAATATCTGAGTCATCAAGTCATAATGCCGGATTAGTAGTAATGACACTTATTTTTCTCACTGAAGTGCATGTATATTGATGCTGAGCCTTTTTATCTGGTGAAACGTTGCGCTTTGAAAAACTGGATCTTTCCATCAAAGCATCAGGTTTATCTATAGTATCTGAAGCCTGTGCTATGACAAGGACAGCAGGCCAGTGTGATCGTATTGCAAGGAGAGCTGTGGTCAGAAGAGACCAATTAGATAATAACCAGCGAATTCTTTCGGGCTCTTTGAACGATATGATGTAATCAAGCAAAAGTTTCATAGTCGGTTGAGCCTGTGAGTAATTCATGGAGCGTAATTTGAGTCTGCCACGCTATTTGAATGTTGTAGGTCTGCTGCAGTTCAAAAAGTCATCACCCATCGGGACGCATTTATAATTGCGTGTGTTTCAGACTTTCTCCAGCCAGCTTTCTGACTCGAGGCTTTTGATCAGAATCAAAGACAATCCGAATGACTAAACTAGTGGGCAACGCACATTCGGACATAACTCTCAGAAATGTAAATGTTTCATTGTTTATTTTTCAACTTTAGTGTGCAGTGCCTTTTTTAGAACTCAGAGAATCCCCTGAAGATGGCCTTAAAGGAATAAATCATCTTAGAAATGAAAAACCGATCACTAATTTAATATTTACTGATATAAAAACTGGAATATGGAGACTGACTCATGTGAACTACTTTACATTTATTTAACTTTTTGAATACATTTTTTAGTTCATTTTGGAACTTAACAGTTGGGGCAGCCAATCTCTTTCATAGTGTGGAAAAGAGCAGCCAGAACATTCTGCTGAACTTCTCATTTTGTGTTCCACAAAACAAATAATGTCAACACGAGGGTCAGTAAATATTGAGATGTAAATGTACATTTTTGTACAAATGGTCCCATGAAAAACTGAGAACAGCTGTGACATGTTTCTCAAATACTTACATGAGTTGTTTTGACGCTATATCACCATTATTTGGAATGGTTTCAGTAAAAAAAAAAAAGAATAATAACTCTATTTTGGTCGAGGGTTACAAATTTATTAGTGCCACTATAAATTTTAATCCTCATTTGGCAGCTCATTGTTGTGTGTATAAATCTGTGTGAGAACAATTTTCACTGCTGAGGTAGAGATGGAATTGATCCAACAGTGGGGAACACACTCATTGCTAGAAAGTGCTGGCAGCATTATTTTATATTAATTTTTTTTATACTATTACAATACTTATTAATAATTTTAGTTACTTTTTTAGGTTACACTTTATTTTGTCCTTGTTACTTATACATTTAAGTACTGAGTAATATTGATTAACTACATGCATTTATTATATGGTTAGGGTTAGGATTAGAGTTTGGCTTAGGGTTACTTGCATGTAATTACGCATAATTTATTGTTATTATAATAGTAAGTGCATGTTAGTTGTGTAACGAGGACACCTTAAAATAAAGTATTACCTTTTTTATATTTTATTTAATTTTTTCAAGAATTTTTAAATGCTTTTGTCATTTTTATTAGTTTTTTTATATTTAACTTTATTTCAGTTTTAGTAATTTTAGCACTTCTACTTAAAGGAATAGTTAGCCAAAATTGAACATTTTACCATCATTTACTCACCCTCATGTCGTTCCAAACCTATACGAGTTTCTATCTTTTTTTTTGTTGTTGAACATAAAAGAAGATATTTTGAAGAATGCTGGTAATCAAACAGTTAATGGTCCCTATTGACTTCCATATTATTTCTTTCCCTACTATATACAGCTGTTTGGTTCTTCAGTTCTTCAAAATATCTTCTTTTGTGTTCAACATATAAGAAAGAAACTCATACAGGTTTGGAACAACATAAGGATGAGTAAATTATGGCAAAATTTTATTGATTTTACTTTTTCATCTAATACTGTACATTTTAGATTAAATCTTCATTATTTAAATCTTTTATTTCAGCTTTGTTTCAATTAACAAAGGCAATGTAAAATAGTTTTAGTTGAAAATAACAATGTTGTTAACCATGTTAACAGTGGTAACCGACATAGAGACGGGTGACCCAAATATCTCCTTCTGTGTTCCTCTAACTAAAGTTATTTGGTGATGACATGAGGGTGAGCAAATGGTGACAATTTTCATTTTTGGATGAACATTTGCTTTAATTCCAGTAATAGCATTGTTTTGTTTTGACATTTTCATTTCATTTGTGGGGTGATTCACTTGCACTGCTTCAACCATGTTGTGTGCAACGGCACCATCAATCATATGCTAACAGATATATCACATAGATTACAGCTTACTACTTAGAGCTATGCTCGTGTAAACCAATTTCATCAGCTCAATCACGCTCCAGCAGTTGATGTAAGGGCTGATTGCAGAGCTCCCTAAAAAGCGTGTAATCGCCTGCAGAATGTCAGAAAATTCAGAGGCTGAAATATTGTTGCACATGTTCTGGTTTATGATCTGCTGTGTGAACAACCCAGTCATCAAAAGATAAAATATGATGGCAATTATAATTGCAGATTTGAGTTACAATACAGCCTTCGGTCTGAAATTCATGCTAGCCAGACACACGTCTAACTGATGTCTCAAACTTGTAGTTATGCTCAATCAGGTCTGTTGGATTCTGTATTATATAAACGAATATCAATTCCACCAACATTATCTCATTTATTTTCAGTTTTGCTTCTAACTTCCACCTCATCATGTCATCTGCCAACAACAGCTGATGCCAGTCAGACAGTGAATGGCGAATTGGCCACTACAGTCATATTAAATATTTATTCACATAAGTAGTATTACACATACAAGATATTTAAAGGGTTAGTTCACCCAAAAATGAAAATTAGCCTGTGTTTTACTCACCCTTGAAGCATTCTGTGACTTTCTTCTTTCAGATGAATCCAATCGGAGTTATATTAAAAATTGTCCTGGCCCCTCCAAGCCTTTCAATGGGTATAATCGGGTGTTTGTTGTCAACATCATCCGCCTGCATGACGTCCACGTACCACAGTCAGCGGAAGTGAGAAAAAAGTGTTATTACGTTTGAAATATGGATATTTTTCTTACAAAAACGCATGGATTCGCTAAAGGAGGCCTTTATTCACCCCCCGGAGCCGTGTGAGGGACGTTTTATTATGGATGCGCACACTTTATTTCACGTCTTCTGAACTGCTGACAACAAATACCCGCTTACCCCCATTGAAAGGCTTGGAGGGGCCAGGACAATTTTTAATATAACTCCGATTGAATTCGTCTGAAAGAAGAAAGTCACATACACCTAGGATGTACAACACAGGCTAATTTTCATTTTTGGGTGAACTAACTCTTTAACATACATACTTATATTTATTATAATTTGTGCCTTGTAAGAAGAGAATGGGCTCCTGCTGAACATCTTATCGCATTTTGTTCCCTACCATAGTCTCCTCTTCGTTGCTCACTGTTGGCATTAAGACATGATTTTCTGCAAAACTACATTGGGTATGTATTGTGAAGACTGCAAAAAAAATAAAAAAAAAATGAAATTGACTTGACAATGCAATTATACTCAGGATGACATATAAACATTAACAGACCAGCGTTTCCTCGACCTTAAACATTTAAATTAAGATGCAGAGATGTAATCTATTCAAAAAAGTTCAAATTATGATGCTGTAACGCAATCTATTCTGAAACATTTAAATGAAGATGCAGCTATTTCATTTATTCCTGATCTTTGATGTTGTGAATGTCAGAGATAGCCGCGAGAATGCTATTTTCAGCACAGAAATCTGCAGTTGTGGCTGATATAACAATGTGCTGATCATATTAGAGTCTGCTTGACGTACAACGGGTCAATATGATTCACAAAATGCCTAGTGCACGGCTTTTACTGCTGAATGTACTACAGTTTATAATATCTCTGCTGCATCTATCATGCAGGATTCTGTGTCATTACCATTTAAATACAGCTGACAAGACATGAGTCATGGAGTAATAATGTTGTCAAAACAATTTACTAATCACTGCTGATAAAACAATGCATTATGCAACAATTGAAGAGGTGAATTTAGAGTCAACTGTCAGTGTTATTTTTCAGCATAGCATTTCTAAAGATCTGATTATATATCAAGAGCATAATGTACTGTAGGCGAGACAGAGGCTAGTTGTTCAAATTTTTATTGAATATTTATCAAGGTGAGTTTGCCACTGAGTGAATTTCTCCATAGATTATGTAGAGAATTTACTATACTTATGTATGAATGTTATTATAAAATGATATAAAAATTGTATGTATTTGTATATGTATTTACACAGTATATGTATAATTTTATGCATTTTATTATTATTTTATTTGATTTATTTCCATTTTCTTTTATTTGTTTATTTATTTTCATCAATACTGTATTAAGCAAAATATCTGAAAGGAAAACATGTGTATCAACACAATAAAAATATGACAATTTTTCCTGGCCCGATATTTTCAAAACAAACCTATCCACCAAACCAAAAGTCAGACTCAACATGTACACCGGATACAATGCCTAGGTCATCTTTAGTAAACATAATTATTTTTCAGATATATCTATAAGTCCCACCAGATGTGTAACAATCCAGGCTTGACTCTTGCACATACATTGATTTTTTGCATGGCTATATTGTCTGATACCATTTCAATCATTGATTTGCACAGATCATTATCTCTTTTTTCCCAGTGAGAGGAATATAAAAAAAAATCCCATTATTTTTTACATGCATTGTGATATCCATTCCAGAAGATATCAACATTTACATCTGCTCAGGCACTTTATAGGCCAACGCACATAAAAGTCAAGACCATAAATGCTTATTTCATGTATATTTCAATAAGCTGTTAAGAAAGAAACACAAACGGTGCCGTAGGTGCGATCTATGTGATGTACTGGTATGCATTTCAGGGTAAGAAATACTTTAGATGGAAATGAATTCACTCAAAAGCTCAGTGTGAACGACCAAAGTCTTTTGAGAAAGAAGAAAGCTGAATCTTAAAGACGTCTGAGCGAAATAAAATAATTTGCCTCTTATCAGAACCTCACACAAAAACCACCCAACAAAACCATTCGACAGATAGACTTCAACAAAAGCATCACCAGTGCTTAATTAAAACCCTCATCCTTTCAATAAGCTCAGAAACAGACTCAGAGCTTCACCTACTCACAGAAGAAGATTCATGACCCCACTTAGTTTGCAATGAAAAAGAAATGGGGTTTGCGGCAGCTGATTTATTTTCAGTGCTGAAGGGTAAACCGGTTGATTATGTAAACATCTTCACCTCAGTTCACTCACGAATGCCGCCGACATTCCTCAAAAATGCAGTGAAGAGCACTGCAGCAAACAGTAGCCTTGCCCCCTTGCACTGTTCTCCAGGCATTTGCATTTTCCCTTCCTTTCGTTCTCTTGTAGCCACCCCACCCGGGAATGCAACTGTATCCTGATCTGAAGAGAAGCCAAACAGTTTGTGTGGGAAACCATGTTGCAAGCAGTGCAGGGTGTCTATTTGAAGTCCGACTTCAAATACGTGAGCTTACACATTATGTGGGAGTGCTTGTGCAAATCATGTTTTTACATGTAAACAGTTTGTTTGACCACATTCATATATTTTACGGTTTAAAAATACACATTTCATGGTTAGAAAGAGTCTGCATTGTGTACTGCAACATGAAAAATATGTGTTTAAACTTTGAAGAATAACAGGCTTGTGCAATCAAAATACAACCTTACACTTCCCTTTTCTATTCTTTTTATATTTTGACCATAGACGTCTCAGTTTTCATGGTAGGGATGCTTGAGATGAAATGTGCAGTTGAATCGTGAATTGTGGGATCAATGATCAAAATCGCTGCTGAGACCTAATTAATTTTTGACCTTTTATGTGCATCCCACATCTTCATAACGACTTAAGGAGCAAACTGGACTCAGCACGACCTCATTGGGCAGACAGACACTGTTATGATATGAACGAAAAAGTACGGAAAGGAATAATTCAGCCAGATATGAAAATTCAGTCATTATTTACTCACCCTCATGTTGCTGCAAACCCATATGCTGTTAGTTTTTCTGTGGAACACAAAAGGAGATTTCTTCTTTGAACAACCAAAAAAGGCTCCAAAAGACTATAAAAGCACCATAAAAGTGCTCCATGACTCATGAACTACATTCAAAGACTTCTGAAGACAAACAATGGCTTTATGTGAGGGACAGAGCAAAATTTAAGACATTATACACTGAAGATTTTGCTTTAGATTAGTTTTCAAATCAAATTTCTTTTCATTATATATTATATATAGTTCTTTTCATTATAACGCATTAATTAATTAATTAATTAATTATATCGCGCATTAAAGCAGTTTTTTTTTTTTTTGTTAAAGTCAGTTGCTCACTGGCTCTGAATACACATACAGACAAACCATGGGTCACAGGAGGGGTGGGATGTTGATCAGTACTGGCTTGGGATGGGTGTCATCACCAGTCTCAACCAATGAGCGCATTTGGGGTGACCTTAAGACTGCAGCAGTGCTCACATGAACGGAAACGCTCCCGATAAAATTATTAAGGCTAAGCATCAACATTCACAAACCACTGTTCACTGTTATTTTTAACAGAAAAGAAGGTTACGTGCTCGTAATCACAACTTCATAAGTTGGAAATAGGAAGTTTCCGATAGCATGTGAAGGCAGCAGAGAAGCGCTCTCTCTCAGAGCAGTGGAGTGCATCGTTTTGTTAACTTTGTGGTTTATTATTTTGAGTCGTTGGGATGCGGTAACACACAGCCCCCTCACAATATAATTGCTTTACAGATTTATCATTTTGCCACTCAGAAATGGTAACGCAATCGTGCTGCACGTATCAGAAGTTCCGTGCTCCGGCGCGGTTAGCGCTCACGCTACATGCGTACCGCGCCTGAGCCCAACTGAACCGCGCTCTTCCAACTGAGCCGGAGACAGCAAAACAAGCCGGAGAGATCACACTAGTCAAACAAATCGGGCTTTGGGGGTCAAACGCGCTCAGGCACGGTTAAGATTGCCTAGTGTGAGTAAACACTAATTCTCCCGTATCCCGCACACACGAGTCTCTACCCGCCTGCACCCAAACTTAATGTCTATGTTGTGATACAAGAAATATTTTAGCTGCTACTATGTAAAAGGAATACTGCTTCAAATACTTCATTACTGAATTTTGTGCATAACAATGCAATTAATCAGCAGAAAAATCATGCGATTAATCGCGATTAAAAATTGAATTGTTGCCCAGAACACACACACACACACACACACATATATATATATATATATATATATATATATATATATATATATATTATATTTGGTTACGTCTCAATGTTACGTAAACGTGTAAACTTTGCGCAAGAGTTATGCCGGTGAACGTCATTAATCTCAGTCCATTCACTATGTAGAAAGTGAAAGTAAAAATGTAATGACAGAGTAATGATGGAGCTTTCGGCATCTGACTCTGCATATTCTCTCAGAGACAACGAATCTACTTCAACAGATGCTGATTACGGTATAGCTAACTGTTTTCATTTATTCCCTTAATATTTCTCTTGTGGCCAAAAAAAAAATTAGAATAAACGTAGGCTATTTCATGTTAAACCGATTGCTTTTAAAAGTCGGTGCTTGAAATAGGCCTAAAGCTTTTTATTTCATTGATTTTTATTGATGACTGCAGTATTAATATTTTAATTATAGGCCTATAATTCATTGTATAATAGACCTGTTTTAAAAGACCTTTTTAAAAAACATTTTAATTGAGGAGTAGCCCAAATCTTTTGTTATATTTTGTTTGGACACCAAATTAATTGTAATTTTAATTTAAAGGGGTCATCGGATGCAAAATTCACTTTACAACTTATTTGAACATGTGTGTTGGAAGTGTGTGTACACATCCATCCTATAATGATAAAAATCCACCCAGTGTTTTTTTTTTTAAATCCCTATTTTAAAATCCTCTTTCTCAAATCATGCTGTTCTGAGATTCCTGTCAGAATGACGTAGCTCTGTACAGGCCGCTCCCACGATAGTTGATTGACAAGGCCGTCTTACCTTAGATCCGCCCTGGGTGAGCTGAGAGCTGTGCGCCATTGTGTCGACTCCGGTGCAGGGGAAGACAAGATGTCTCCGATTAAGCGATTGAGGTGTTCTGTTGTTGGATGTAATAATGAATATAGCAGTCGTCATTAACTCCCGACATCTGAGCCACTGAAGATGCAGAGGATTAACGTTACTTTCGTTTTGAAGGGAATACGCCAATTCCGATCTGCCTAAATGTGTTTATGTTCGCACAAATCATTCGTGATCCAGCTTCGTCTACAGAAGAAGTGAGTATAAGGGGTTTTTATGAATCTTTGCAAATAGCCTTCCCTAATAATGTGCTAGTTAGCCAGTTTCGCGGCTGAAGTTTAAAGTCTGCTCATCACTCCACGGAAGAGAGGGGCAGGGTCAGCAGAGCATCTAAAGCAACATGGCCTAAAAAATGGCTTGCTGAATACAGGGCATTTTTGACAGGGTAAAAAAGGTGTTTTTCACATTACCATTGAGAAATTTTAACCAAAGTATGTTATAGACTTTTCATTAAGACCCTAAAGAATCATATCAACTTGTGGAAAATGGGCATCCGATGACCCCTTTAATAATAAAAGTAACTTCATAATAATAATAGGCGTAATAAAAATAAGAATGTAACAGGCCTACATTAATTGGAAATGCCAAATCCTCTTAATATTGCCAAAAATGGATGTTTTTGACAGTATCTCATCATCGATACAAGATCATTGTCTTTCGACGCACCCCAGCAAGGGGAGGTTATCACGGGTCAGACAGCACGTTGCCTGTTACGTCGTTTGGGCAGGATTTACATAACTATATTTCACACTCTTTAAGCTCATTTATTTTCCAAACATAATAGGATTAGTCCAACGAATCTGTTGGTTTGTAATGGGTACCGAACCGAAAGCCTCGTACCAAACGGTTCAATACGAATACATGTATCGTTACACCCTTAATATATATATAAAAGTGACAGACGGCCTTCAAATTTTTCCGTCATCGCTAAAAAAAATTCTGTCAATGATCGAAAATTTTCAGTTAACGCAACCTCTGATATATATATATATATATATATATATATATATATATATATATATATATGTACATATATACAGACATAAAAACATCTTTTTGACTCAAACCTTTTTAACAATATGCATGTACTAAAGATTTAAATCAATAAAATATTAAATTTTAAAGATCCTCCTCAACATGAGGGTGAGTAAACTAAAGAATTTTAAATTTTTGGGATGAACTGTTCCTTAAAGTTTCCTCTTGAATTTCTCTTGCTACATAATCATTATATTGTTAATTAAGTACTTTAATTTGCTGTCTGTCTTATTAAAAAACCTCTTCAATAGACTTCAGAGAGTTGAGTTGACTTACAGTTCAAGAATTACATTTTAAAGATCACGAAAAGAAATGATTTATTCCCCTGGAAGCTCATTCTGGAATTGAATATTGCACCTGATGCAACATTATGCTGATCTATTATTTTCCTTCTGCCAGAACGGGGCAGAGCGTCACGTGACGCTCTTTCAGATTTATCAGTTAAATGTGCTTGAACTGATAAAGCAGCCAGATTTATCTGCTCGAGGAATCACTGTTCGCTGTAGTAAATGTTAATTTTAGCAAAAGGGTGTCTGTACAGTTAACCCAGTTTAACAGAGACACTTTTCCAGCGATAAGCTTCAAAGAAAGTTTTGAATAATCTGAAAAATTGAAAATACTACTTTGAATCAGCTCTAAAAAGAACAGAGCCAAACTTGAAAGGAAAACTGTGTAACCTACCAAACCAGCTTCCAGTTCAAGGCATAAAGTTCGTGCCGTTTTATGTCTAAGAGAACACAGAAGTGCTGACATGGCCAGATGCTGCTAGTTCCTGGCAGGAGGACAAAGCAACTCATAAAATAATTGCACATCTTTGCAGTGTGATATCCTTGTAGCTTCTCAACACCTATAAAAGAAGCGTATACATTGCCATAGGGAGGCTTCTGCTACAACATATCTATTATAAGGCTCCATATGACAGTCAGGAATTAAGGAAGACAAAATATGGCTGTGTGACCGTGTTACTGTATCATAAATTCAGTGTCGTAGCGCATAAATAATGCAACATTCATTTCCTCGGACATCCCTTATGTGGCAGATTTTTGAAACTAATGTTCCAGGGTCAAAAGAGAGATCTCATTATGTGCACTTGTAAGGATTACAAAAAAGCTGATATAAAAACTGAAATGTAATATACATTGGCTGTGTCTGCTGTGCTTTGGAATTCATCCCATATTGTGACTGCTGTGTATTTATTTTATTTTTTAATAAACATATTGGGTCTATTCTTGGCGGGGGGGAAAAAAAAAATCAAAAGCACTGATTTACTGTGCATTTTTACAAAATACTTTTATGCATTGTGTGTGATTCATTCAAAAAGAAGCTATTATGTTCAGATTCAACAACCATAATTCAGAAATGAACAAAAAAAGCAAAGTAAAAGTTGTACCCGGGCATGTATTCAAGAATGGGCCATTGTTCTTGCAGTGCCTGGTGAAAGAAGCGAGCTCTGAGCACATTCTATAGAATAAGAATTAAGACCAAGGATGTTTCCTGCGAACCTTGCAATCACTTCACTGTAACACGTTCCAAAAAAGAAGACGGATGCTTTGCCAGGAAGTATTCATCACTTGAATGAAAGGGCATAATCTTCTCCACACTTCCCTCTAACAAACACTGTTCCTTCTCTTAAGATTAATCACTTTCAGAACAAAAAAACAAACAAAAACAAAGCAGACACGGCAGCAAACGGAAGCAATTACAAAGGTAAAGGTTTTTCAAATTCAATATGAAAATAATTAAATAACTGAGCATAGCAATACATTCCTAAGAAAGCAATATTCCCCTATTCGTTTATTGTTTAGAAAAGCACATTAAGGTTAATTGACCAATTGTGCTAGGAAATATCATTTAGAAAAAAGAAGCAGAATTAAAACTGTTCATTCTTCCTTATTTGGATGAAGTAACTAAGCAGTGATCAGTTAATTAGTCTCACACATCCTGATTTTGACATGCATCAAAAGGTTTGATTCTCATTGCAACTGATTCTGGCCAAAAAGAAACGACCTGACCAAGATGTAAAGTAGGCTATTTACTTTTACATGCTATTCAGGCCGGGTTTATTTGAAAAGGAAAATGCCACAATAATAAATCAGCTGAAATATGGAATAGTTCATTTAAAAATGAAGATATTTACTGAAAATATGGAGAAATTTAGCATTACATCACTTGCTTACCAAAGGATCCTCAGCAGTGAATGGGTGCCATCAGAGTCCAAACAGCTGATAAAAACTTCACAATAATCCACAACTAATCCACACCACTCCGGTCCTGTTTTCAGTGTGTTTGGTGTGTAAACAAGTCAGAAACTGATTCAGCAAATCACTGTAATTCGGTAATTCAGCATTTTATCAATCCGATTCAAACCGGTAATTACTGTATTTGTGAACGTTTTTGATTGATTCATTAAAAGAATGGACTCCTAAGAGTCATTTGCTTATGAATTTGACTACACTGATCATGTTGTATGTTTCTGATTCACTAAAAAGGTGGCTTAAATGAGTCTTTTGGTGTGAATCGAGGAGGTATCTGCACAGAATGCTGACTCTGGTGCTGAGACTACCAATCAGTCAATGGGCCTATTTCCTCAGACATACACCAAATAAGTGCACTGTAGCTCTGCTTTTATGTGCTTTTACAATTTAAAAGCGTTTTAGAAAGGGCTCAGTTTGGCGCCATCCATCACAACAGAGACGTTCACTGTGGGGTCTCTGCATTGCTGCTGACAGCAGGGCCATTTCCTGCAGCACACCAGGAGCCTCAGCATTTCACAGGATTCAGCTCTGTCCAAGTGATCTGCCTCTAAAATAATCTAGAACAGCGGAGTAAACAGATGCACTGCGGGTCTGAGCTCGCCCCTCACTGTCTCACATTCCCACCGGAGCTCCGGCTTTTCTCCTGTTTGCTCTGGCTGCTGTAGTCTGTTGGTTTGTCAATCTGTTCGGCTGGACGGTTGGATGGCCAGCTATCTCTCTCGCTGTCTCTCGGCCCTAAAACATTGTGGCATGTGAACTGAGTCTCAGACCCCTGCTGTGATTAATGCAGGTGCCACTGTGTGGGTAAAGAGGAGCTGAGCCAAACATGATGGCAGCCCTCACGCCACCTTGACCAAACTCAACACAGATCTTTCCACACTGACATTTCGCTCTCACTGTGTCTCTCTTTCACACTCAAACACACCCACTCACACACACACACACACACACTCACTCACTCACTCACTCAATTAGGAGTAGAGATCGACCGATATATCGATTTACCGATATTTTTCCCGATATTTAAGCATTTTACCATAATCCTGTCTTTTTATTTTCTCCATTTGAAAACATTAGACATTCTACATTTATTTTGCTTATTATTAATATTAGTGTTATTGCTGCTGATGCTTTTTATAAATAAAATGTATTTGTTTATTGTTGTAATATGAAGATTAAATTTAACATGAAGGACTGC